>KE506117.1:94143-144718 GCA_000441515.1 Elaeis oleifera
GCCCGCGCCCCCCCCACAAGAGAGATGCTTACTCTTCCATGATGCTAAGCTGGAGCTAACTTTTTATAACAAAGATAGCCAGCAATGCTTAGAAATTTTTTTATCACATAAAGGAAGTCTAAGATAAGTGAATGGGAGCACACTTTTTTTGCAATTCATCATGAATGTAAATAAGGAGGCTTTTGAGTTCTGCATATACAAACACACAAGCAAGTTTTAATAAAATTTATCCTTCCTCTCGAAGCTCCCTCGAAAGCCAAAAGGATCGCCTTCGCTGCAAGTAAGCTCAACTTCTTTTCCGCACAAAATAAAGGATGTCATCTATAAATTGAAGCCCTTTAATTCTCCTAAACATATCATTGAAGCCAATACCCTCAATCAATCCAATAGAATCAGCCCTCTTAAGTAAGGTTGAAAGCACATTGGTAACAAGAATGAATAATGCCTGTGAACAAGGGTCTCTCAACCTGAGTCATTGTTTGAATTTTATCCAATTGTCAGGCTTTCCATTGATAAGAATTGCAACCAAAGATGAAGACAAAAGATTTGTAATCCAACCGATCCAAGTTTGTGAGAATCCCCTTGCCTACATAATATCAAATAAGAAGTTCTGATTAATGCTGGCAAAAGCTTTTTCAAAATCTAACTTGCAAAGCATACCTTTATGGCCCGATCTTCGACAATATACCAACACCTCATGAGCACTTAGGAAGTTCTCAATAATTGACCTCTCCTTAATAAAAGCTGATTGTGCAACACTGATCAAAAGCAGAAGGTATTTGACAAGTCCATCAGCAAACATCTTGGTGATCACCTTGTATAGGCTATTAAGAAGGCTAATCGGCCTCAAGTTTCAAGTAGTAAGCACCCCATCCTTTTTAGATATAAGTAAAATATATGCATAGTTAAGTCTCTCGAGATCCAACGTACCTTGATGAAATTTCATAAACAGTACTATGAGATCATCACCAATGAGATCCCAAAATTTTTTGAAAAGGCAAAGGTGAAACCATCCGAATCTAGTACTTTCCAACTTTCAAAAGAGAAAACAGCTTTTTTGATTTCTTCCAAAGAGAAGGCTTCATCTAAGTAGCTCAGATCTACCTGAGGAGCCCCATATAAACTATTCCAATCAAAGCCAAACCATGCTGGTGAAGAGTTAATAAACAGGTTTTTTAAAAAAAAGGTGAAATTTAAAAATAATAACTCTTGATTATGTACTTCAATACCCTCATCCAAAATTGAAGAAATATGGTTTCAACACTTTTTCCTGATGCAACTTTATGAAAAAAGGAGGTGTTGTGATCACTTCCTTGAGTCAAGAGATTTTGGATCTCTGTTTTCAATATATCTCCTCTTTGCGATAAAAATCTTCCAAAGACTGCTTTAAGATTCTTCTAAATTCGAACTCTATCAGAGATAGATCTATGCGCTCCTCTTTCTTATCTAGCATGTCAATATCATGCTGGAGCTTCACTTTCAAATCATTATTGACAATCCTTCTAGAATATGATCATTACTTCCATATTTTCTTAGCTGCCTCAAATTACTCACCATGCCTCTGCTAGATTTCTTTCATCTTTAATATTCTTCCAGGAGCTTAGGATAATATCCACAATGTCAGGTTCTTTGAGCCACCAGGATTCAAACCTGAAGATTTTAAAGCATTGAAACTTGACACCGCAATCCAAAGCAACAAGAATATTATTTGATGCAGAGGAAGATAGTGTCATTTAGAAAGAAACGGATAACAACTCTTCCTACTTAGGAGACAATAAGAATTGATCAAGTCAGGCTAGAGAAGGATGCTCTCTTCTATTGCTCCATATGAAATCTCCTTTTTTAAGTCCAAATCAATACATTCTAAGGAGGAGATAAAGTCCATAAATCTTAAGTTGTCCTTTAGGCATTATGGCTTGCCTTTTTTGCCACTCAAATATTTGGTGATATTAAAGTCCCCCCCAATGATCCAAGGGCCAAGGAGAAACCTTATGATCTCAAATAACTCATCAACGAATGTGTCTCATAGGTTCGTTTAATTAGGCACATATACTGCTAAAACATACAAGTTCTTTTAAAGATTGGAGCAGGATAATTTCACTGAAATGGAAAAGATTCTGTAAATTACTCTCATGGTAGAGAAAAGCTAAAAATTCCAACCAATCAAAATTCCAGCTGAGGCACCCATAGAATCAAGATAAATCCATTCATCTAATCTATCGCCTCCAAGAGAACTCAAAAGGGCATGGGATGGCGAAGCAACCTTTATTCTTGTAGCATCAAAACATTACAAGAAGAAGAGTGAATAAGATCTCTAACTGCTTCTTTTTGCTTGGTATATCGATCTCTTTGATATTCTATCTGACGAAAATCATGGCACTTTTTAAGACAACAACAGAACAACACAACAATTACAAACTTTTCTAGCTTGTCATAGCACATTGAGGCCCCATGGAATGAGTGCAATATATAGAGAATCTCAATTTCATAATAAACTAACGAGCCTCATGATAGCTCAATAATCCATAGTAACACAAGGAATAGAAAACTAGCTTCCCATTCAACCAAGATACATTTGAGTCTAATAAAAGAACACCACAAGCAGACACACATACTAAAGCTGAAATACCAAATTGATGAAAAATAAAGATTATCTAGCAGAACAAAACCAACAGCATCTCAAAATAGATGAACATAGCAAAGCTAGTGAGGGATTACATCTTGAGTAATGATATAAGATATGATCAACTACAATACAAGCTCAGTAGCATTCATATCGTCTGCACAGTTGCCTTACCCTTCTTGAGATCAAGAAGTGTGTTGATGACCTCTTTAGTTCTTTTTTCAGTGAATGAGATCCCATAAGCTCTTCCCCATTCCAAAAGCAGTTTGTGTGGAAGAGAGTTGAGAAGCAGTGTAGGGTCTAAACTAAATTCAACCATCTTGGCCTTCTTCTTTCTTTTTGTCGGGATCAATTTTGGGTGGCTTCTTTCATGACTCATATTGCATTGGATCTGGTGGGCTTTCTAGGCTCAAGGATCCCAATGGTAGCCTCTAGATTGCTCGGATATTTTCTAATACAAGAGTTTGCTTTAAGATCCCTTAGTTCCAAGGTTGACGGGATCACTTCATCCAATCAGCATCTTGTTATCCAATCTATTTTCAGCCATTTAAGAGGTAGCTACCATCCCATCCACATTGTCTTCTTCCACATCATCTACTCTAGGCATCAACTTTGGATCTCTAGTTAGATGGGGCCATCAAACTCAAGTATTGGAGTGGTCTTCATCTTCAACACGGATTCATTCTTCACCTTTTCAGTATCATCCTTCTCATATAAAAGCTTTAGTAGAGCATTAAATGAGGGCTAAAACTCCAGCTGGGATAGCGTGTTAATGTCATTGAGAGTAGCCAACTCAACTATCTCTTTTTTGTGAAGCAGGTACAAAGAGGCTATCCAAGAAAATTAGATCAACAGTGCCCTTATCTTTTTCGAGCCCCACAAATCCGATTTGGAGTTAAAATTCCTGCCTTCTTCTTTGATTTTTGAACATAAACCCTGTTCAAGCTGTCTTTCAACCCAATTTACTCCCTTTCGATCTATGACACTCGGCCCAACCGAATAGTCACTAGGCTTTACCATAGTTGACATCAGAAGAGATATCTCTAGCTTGCTATTAAAGACTTTCACCTTTCTAAGATCCTTCTCTTCAATAGTTGCAAATGAAGGTGGCACAGGATGAATAGGTACCTCAGGCTTATGAGGGGAATGTATTCACATCTCAATGAGGCTTCTTCTTCTCAAATGGTGCTAAGATCCCCTAATACGATTGGTCTCTTGATGGGACGAAGAAAGATCGCTAAAGATGTTGGCCGAAGGTGCCGGAGGACTAACATGAGAATGAGATGGCCAAGACATCCAGTTCACTTCCCAATCAGATCTAGACAAAATATCGAAGGGTAGAGGATTTGCAACTCTTATATCAGCAATGACAATGATGATCCTACATGGTGGCATCTCATAGATTAACCTTCATATCCCCAATCCTGTTACTAATATTGTGGTTGATGTTGTTCTTTATAGACCCTCAATAGTTAGTTTGATATGGGTTCTATTAGAGTGGCTTGTGGAAAAAAGTACTTCTAGGGATGGATATGGACGAGAGGAGTGGCCACAAAATGCTTTTACTAAAACTCATAGTAGAACATATTGGAGGAGATCAAGGAGGTATCAAATAGAAAGTCATAGATGTCTAGGATCCATATTTGTTGGTAAAAATTACTGTAATTATTGCTGATCAATATTACCTTCATCAAGATCTAGATTGGTAAGGAGGTTCGAGAAAAGTAGAAGGGCTTATTTTCATCTTTTTTTGGCGGTAGGTGTAGGGGATGGAGACAGAGAGAATAAGGGGAGGTTGATAGAAGTAGGATAAAGAAGAGGAGAGCCTGGGGGAGACATTAACATGGGTGATATGCCGATCCCAACTTGAAATCAAGTCCGACTTGATTGTTTGAAGCTCAATTAGGCCCCACTTAAATAAGTCTATTTAGACTGCAATAGCTAAGCCTAGTCTAAATTGGCCTGATTGATTTGAAATTCTTGACCTAATTGATCCAAAATATTCGAGCTTAATCTGAAAGACAACCTAATAATTAAATTTACGCTTAGAATCTTGACAAATTGAACTTATTTCAAACTATTTAATAAGTGTGCCAAATCGATCCAAGTGTGTACCATCATTTAAAACTTGTTTACTCCATTTAAAACCTGATTACTCAATCATTTAATTTGATTTGACCAATTTATTAAATGGATTACGTGGATCGGATCGAGTTATCTATTTAGAGCTTGTTTGAATAATCAAGTAAAATTTGAACTAAATTGCTTGCTAGATTTATGAACTGAGAAGTTCATTTAAGCATGCCTCCTATAAACTCAACACTCCTCTAGTCTGAATCCTATGGGAAGAGAAAAAAAGACCTCTATAGATTTTTTTTTCCTTGAGCCTTACCAATATAGGCTTTTGAATTAGAATTTAAGCTAAGACTTTGGCAGACATTTGGAAGATGCAAGTTGGATGGGCTAATTAATTTGATTCTCGCAAAAAAATTCAAATATGCCCTTGATAAAGAGATCAGACTTGATTTTAGATTTTTGATCCATTTAATAAATGGGTTAGAATCAGGTTGGACTCCATTTGCCACTCTTAGAATTTTGACAGGCACTTGGAAGATGCAGGTTAGGTTATGATTAAACTTGACTCAAGACAGAGGCCATTGATGGGTGATGCTGGAGCTAGGACGATAAGAGGAGAGGCTAAAGAAAATATCCTCCTAAAAACTTGTTGCTCCAGTGATAGCAAAACAAAAACCTACAAGACCTACAGTGTAGGAGTCATAGGCAATTCTAAAGAAGAGCCTAATGACAGCAACAATAGAGGACGGTAAAAATTCTCTACTCAAAATCCTGCTGACGGTAATGAGATAAGAGAGAGATACTCTAAGACTTTTTCTCGACCAAAAAGAATTCATTGCTTCTAAGCTCGCTGTGGCTGGAGAACACCAAGATGTCAAATTTCAACACGAAGAGCATGGGCTTTTAGTTTGGATGATACAACCACTTATAGCAAAGGACAGAGGCTTAATACTGAAAGGCATTGGACCTCCTTCACCTCTAATTTTTCACAAAGCGGCTAACTGCAGTAGCAGTTTGGGTGAATAATTACCTGATGTAATTAAACACCAACTCTTTTCTTTTTACATTATTTTTTAAAATAATCTTTAGATCTTGATGTTACAAGCACTTATGCGTTACCTGAAATTGTCCGTACTTTAAAACTCCTGTATATCCGAAATAAAAAGGGTTCAAACTACAACTTCAAAGAGGAAAGAGTTGCACCATGTCTCATTGCTTTCAGGTAACACAATACATTCGTATATTCGTCTGGTGTGTATTTAAGGGGCCAAAAAGAAAGAAGGAAAGAAAAGCCTACATCATACAAGATTGAGAACAGCCCCAGAAAGCATACTGCTGCCTCAAATGCAAGATGGTTCCTTTAACTGATGCTTGTACTAGCCTGTATCATGCTGAAGAAACTGTTAATGGAAAATTTACAAAGAAATAAGGAATCTAACTTTTGTGTTCATCAATTGAAGGGTCAATCTTGATTATAAGAGGTTGGTGTAGGTCTGGAGTGGAGACGATTGGAAGTTGAGGTGTGACCAGGATGCTTTCCACCTCTGGATTCTCAGCCAGCGCCTTGTCTAAAGATGACTTTGCCACTTTGTAACGCATACCATAAGGATAGCTGCACCAGAACCACAGAAATGATCAGACAGTCTCAGGTAATAATGCTGAGATTCAAAATTAAATAAATAAACAGGACTGAGTCTGTTTTTTTTTTCCTTGTCAAGTTTTGTCACTTATATCTGCAACATTTGATCCCAAACAAAGCATGAGTGCCAACTGTAAGTATATTTTGATGGAGCTGGCATGCAGCATTGATAGCAAGATGTCGTTAAGATTTCAAAAGGTACTCCATTGGGAGTCATAACATGTTACCAAAGGTAGAATGATGCTCATAGAACTAGTAATATAACATAATTTGACAGTGGATAAATCAGGAATATAGAAACAAAACAGCAATTGGAGCAGAGAATGCAATTGCGACCTTATTGCGATCAGTGTTGGAGGTGGGGAATTGCTACACTACATCCAAACTCAAGCTTGTTTTCTATGCAATGACTACAGTTACTGAAGAAATTGATTAGGATGTGTTGAATTATGACATGCCGGCTCAAGTTTGTAATATAATATCAAGGACTAAATTTCAAAAACAATAAGTTTCTAAATATTTTAGCATAAAGATAATAACACTGAAATCCTTTGCTTTAGCCTCTAGCATGACACAGTTCTTATGGCCAGAAATTTAGTATAATTTTGCAAAGGACTTGCAAGGATAGTATGTTGTGGCATTTCTCTTTATCGATCCTAGGAAGCTTCCCTTTTCATGGTTCTTTTTTTTAAATTTTTTTGAACAAATATAGATATATAATACATTGTGAAAGAATAAGAATTGCACATGACAATAGTCTCACCTGATATTAAAAACCCTGATATTATAAGTACCTGCATCATTATTAAACAAGGAAAATGTCAATATATAAGGACAAACAAATGACCTCTGCAATGGCATTTTCAACAATGAAATTCATGCTCCATGCATATCATAATTTGATATAGATAATTATTACTGAACTTCTCAAGAATTTTGCTTCCACAAGTATATAGGATAAAACATGCTTGACTATGGTTTCAGGTTTTCTGACAATTAAATGGCACATTAAATTAGAGTACTTTAACAAGATATACCAAACCTTTTTTAAAGATTACATAATATTTATAGATGATCCAATGTTGACCAATGGGAAGATTTAATATTTAAGGACTTAAAAAGTAAGTAGATTGAAACAAGGCAATCAAAATACAAAGGGCCTCTTTGGTATTGTTTAGTTTCTGGTTGTTTTTGTTTTCAAAAACCTATGAAGAAAATAAACTAGACTGAAAACATGTATGATGAAACCCTTCTGTTTTTTGAAATTGTTTGTAGAGCTTTTGGTAGCAGATATTAACCACTTTGAAAAAAAAGTTAAAGTAAGAAGCAACCAATAGCAGAAGTTCTATGCAAATGATATTTAAAATCAATATCCATGTATTCACTAATTTGTAGAGAAATGAGAACACAACCAATGGTGATGCCAAACAGGCCAAAAGCAAGTGAAAATGGAAATGAAAATGAGGCCTGAACAAAATTTGACTACACCAACAACAGTGTAACTGGTTTTGTTATCTTGGATCTATTATGCCAAAAGAATGGAGTGATTGATGAAGACATATTACAGAATTAGAGTAGGGAGGATGGAGAGGTGCTTTGGCAATGTTATATTACCATTTAATTCTTTCATGATCTTAAGGGAACTAGAGAATTTATGGGAGTTATATCATAAATAAAGTGATGAAGAACTCAGAGATAGCATGAACATGCACATTAAAAACCTGAGCTGCTGAAGTGTAGCGCGTCTTCATCAATTAAGACCAATTAAGATGGCATGGGAATGTGCAGTGAATATCTAAGGAATCATTGGTATGGAGCAGAGATAGAATCTTTGTCAAAGGGTCTAGAAAGAATAGAACATCTAAATTAATATGAATTGGAGTTGTGAAAAAATTTAAATTTCTTGCATTCTAGCAGTTTCCTTAGCTGCATAGGCACCCAATCATTACAATCTTGATACAGCACATTTTTGGTACTAGTGCTCACATGGAGTGTAGCAGGTATTGGTTCCCTATTGACATGGTATGCCTGGCACCATCCATTGCTTAAAACAGTGCTTGCAGTTCATAGTCCTACTTAAAGTTTTTGGAGTGGTACAATGGACTCTTATTAGATCAATTGAAAACAAAAGCTCACAACAATACCATCTGTAATGCATTTTATTCTTAAAACAGTATTCTTGACCTAAATGATAATAAAAATTGTCAATATCAAGCTACTATTAGTTCAAAGATTCCATCAATGAGAATAGCATAAACAACAACTTTATTCCATCTATTCATCAATTTGATGACTTCCTAAGAACAAGTCCTTTGAACAGGATTAAATAATGTGAGGTACGGAGTCAAAAGGTTAATGGCTTTAGCTAGTATTTGACATAATTACTGTGACAACTAGAAACTGGAGTAGTCCCAGGTAGGTACAAGGATAATCAAGGTCCATGATAATGGCTTGGAGAAGAGTTTAAAGGTGTTTTTGCATATATAACCCTACAAATTTTGGATTTTGCAAGTATAACCCTGCAAATTTATGTTTTGCACACATGTCATTTAAATATTCAATGCCCTTCCAATTAACGATCCATTTGAAAGCTTTCAGCATTTGCTGGTTTCAAAAAAATGACACATTTGTCCTTATGTGGCCCACATTCCCTCTCACTAATCCATCTCCATCTCTCTCTCTAAGGTTCTCATTTGTTGCCATGTCCATTGCCCCTTCCTCCTTCCCTAGCCTACTGAGAGCTCACTGGTGTGATGGGAAAGCTTCTTTGCGACTCAAGCACATTGCTTAAATGCTAAAGCTCACATTGCTCCTCCACTAACCAGAGGTCTTGGCCATCTCGCTGCCATCACTGGCTAAAGCGGTGCCATATCCAGCCCCTAGCCTGGGGAGCCATGATAGGGCTAGAGGACCAACAATGATGGCATCTTAAGAATATCCATGTGTAAGAGGTTTTCTAATAGACCCTACAATGTGGGGGTGGTGTTTTGGCTGGAGCATGGTGAAGATGTGGAGCCAGATGGAAATGGTTGTTACCGTGGTGAGAAGGGCAATGGGAGTGGTGGCCAAGGCAATGGGGTTGTGGGAGCGGAGGCAGCAGATGGTGCAGTGATTTTTAGAGGATCACGGATCGGGTGAAGAGGAGGGAGGTAAGAGATGGATGCAGTAATCTGACACCTCTGCTTGCCAGATCTGAAGGTCAGGTAGGGGATCCATGTGGTCCAGGAATGAAGCACCTTAAGAGGAAGGTGGATTGTGAGTAATTGGATGCAAGAAGGGAAGGTCAAATTCCCTATAAAATTTCTTTCTCAACAGTTTATGCCGGGTTAATTACATCATTTATGACAAATGTGACAACTATAGTCAAATGACTGCAATACTACATTAGGAACACAGCTATTAAAGGTATCAAACTGCAACAGCATTTGTGCAATAAAAAGAGCATTTGAAATGGCATCTGTGCAAAATACAAATTGACAGGGTTGTATATGTAAATTTCAGAATTTGGAGGGGTGCAAGTAGGTCTGATCAATTGAAACTGATTCATCCATACCCAAAAAGCACATCCAATGGGTTGAACTGAGTTCCAAAATGAATTTGTATATTATGTTGTTGGGCCACAACCTGCCCATCTAACAACTTTTATTAAAAATCAGTTTATATAAAAATACCCACCTTAGAATCCTATATAATAATTCAATTTGATTTAGACTGGTAATTTATTTATTGAACAGAGTGAATGGCTCATGAAGCATGGATACCCTAGACATTTCTTGTTGTGATTAGATAAGCCTAAACTTGACTGCAGTATGGTTCAGACCTCACTGGCCATGTGTTGGGTCAAAATCATCGAAAGACTTCACCAACAAACCAAGCGGATTTACCTCTAGCAAGACAGACCCACCGAAATGTAACAGGAACGAAGAATAAAAGTGGTTCTGAGTCCAAATCCAGATATCACTCATGTGAACACAAGAAATGACTAGACTATATATGCAAATCTCCTCAGTAAGTGGCTCCCAGAATTACTTGAATCAAATATAATATATCTCATTCTGTCTTAGATCCATATAAAATTCTTCTCTGACCACTGGATCAGTCCTTTGACTTGCATCCCATGCTAGAGGGTAGAAAGATGGTATTGAAATAAAGTTATGATAATGATACTATTAAAATAACAGTTATTTTAAACATGATGAGCCTAGAAAACTCCTTCGACTCTTGGTTCATTTGTACCTTAGACATGAATGCAACTTCCCATAACATAAGTAGTCCACCTTCCCATTTGTTTTGACTGCAACCCAGTCTAGGGGAATGATGGAGTTACGCTTGATCTTGTGACCAACAAAGCAGACAATATACCGGCTGACTAACCTTTTAGTGTTTATTGAACAATCCTCCATTGCCTAGGTTTGCCTTGGATATGAATGGGGCATTAATTCCTAAAGGTGTGCCAGCCAGTCATAAGGTCTGCACAAACCTTTCTTGAAGCCTTCTAGAGATAAAGTTGTACTCTATTATCTGAAAGACGTACACAATATTTGATGGGAAAGGATTGGATAATGATGATCATACACATTGGAATACACTAAAATATAAGGTATAAGATATATTGATTCAAGACAAAACCAACACAAAAATTAGTATTCGAAATTGGACATGAATTGCAGCAACTTTCAAGCCTTAAGATGAGCAGATAAGTGAGCCATAGTGGAAATAAAGAGAATTTATTTGTCTGTACATGTGTCCACATGTGTGTGTGTGAGAGAGAGAGAGAGAAGAGAGAGAGAGAGAGAGAGCGCTTGTGCATGCGTAGTGATGATGGAAGGTGAATACTACTTACCCAACGAGTAGTAGAAACCTCACTCCATCCATGTGTCACATCAGCTAGATCCTTTAAAGTTGTTCCAACATATACTAGTGCAAGAGTAATTGGCTACAAATGGAACCAAAGCACTACATCAGCCTGTCAATTCATGATGAACATAAAGACTTTGCAATCATTAAAATTTTACATCCTTTACACAAGTATCTTAAAGCCAGACCGGCCAATACAAGAGATACTTAATGTTAGCTTCATTCCATTTGCCTGATCCTCTACATTTTCAAATGCTACTTAAGGAATAGTAAAATTGATGAGTAATATGTAGAACACAAAAGTAAACAAAGGAAAACCGAAAATATACCATAGGAGGTACAAGGGAGATTAGAACAATAAAAAAAATCATACTTATTTAGTTTAACTTTTAGATAATTATGATCTATTAAAGAAACATACTGATTTTAGAACAATAAAACTAACATATAAATGCAACTAGTGATTGCAAAACCATCCCGAATCACCTACTTCGAGGTGTGCTGCACTATATTGGCGGCGGACCGAGATAGTTTCGACATTTGAAACAAGACATCGGTGAAGTAGTGGGTTTTTTAACCCATTACTAGCTTCCCCTCCCTCCTTTTCTTTCCCTCTCCCCTCTCTATCTCTCTTTCTCTCTCTCGGCCAAGATTTGGTGGAGGAAGCAGAGGCTTTAGCGGCTCACCCATGGCCACCGCCGGCATCTCCTCCGACTATTCTCTCCCTCCCCTCCTTCTTTCTCTCTTTTCCTCCTCTCTAGTCCCTTCCTTCGCTTCTGTGTCAGTTCGCACCGATCCAGTCTGGTATGGATCCATACTGACTTGTATCCCCGGCCAGCCAATATGGATCCCGATCCCGGTTCCACGGATCTTGATCGATATGGTACAAGATACCATATTGGTATAGTATGATATGCACCATATCGGACGGTACGTAGTATAGCAAACCATGCTCATAGCTTAGACAACTAGAAGCATAGATGTATTAGTATGGGACTAAATTAAAGAAAACTATATAAATCATAGACACATTCACTCTAACATTACATTATCCACAGCAAGGTTCGCCGTCTCGATATCAAATCCCATACCGGTACCATCCTATTACAATCTCGATAAGCAATTTGGTATAGTAGTGTTGGCACGATTCAGGATAGTGTACGAGTATGAGATTAGTGCAATATGGTATGCCCCATACCGAGCGGTATGGGGTGGTATGGTAGACCATAATCCAGAGTCCAGACACTTAGTTTAGCCCACAGTACTTGCCTCCAACATTCAAAATGAGAATAATGTATTTATGTCTCCACATGGAGAAATTCTTAAAAATTAATAGGATCCAAGACTTAAGACATGTTCACAAACAAAACAGTGCTGAAATCCAGGTAAATACGACTAGCATGACATGATAACAAGCGTAACGGATAAGATACTTGTTAATAGCAATGATATTACAGCTCAAAATATGTCATACTAGAAAATAGTTAATTAAATCCTCAAATACATCAAATAAATATTTTTTTCAGAAAAGGAATTGTATGTGATTTCCTTGTAAAAGAAGAAAAAGACAAACATATGTACACGAATACAAGCATGACTTGACATTCTATTTCTCTAGGCTTAGAAATTCATACTTAATAGAAGTAAATAATGGCAAAGATAATTTGAAATGCATGACAATGTGATTTTATGCTCTTAAATTGGTGCCTAGGTAACCTCTTGAAATAGGTGATTGTGCTTGTCAAGCATACCATCATTCCCAGCCAGGAAGCCATCATATACTCTCCAATGCCAACAGGAGTAACAGATAGGAGGTAATTTAGCATATTAAATGGAAGCAATGGTACAAGCCTAAGCAGCAATACAATCTGCAGAAAGAGAACAACAAATGTCAAAACTGGGTAGGCTATCCATAATGTAAACTCTGATGTCAATCCAAATCAAAATATCAGAATGAATAAATGAGGAAGTCCAGCATCAACAATGATTAGCCAAGGTTTGTTTCATGTGTCTTCACAGAAAATTATTTCATACAAATCTGAACATTAAACCATCAATTTATATACCATCCTGACACGTGAATCATGTATCATGCTAACTATTGAATTCTCTTTAACTCCACATATTAAATCTCATGTTCTGTTCAGCAGCCATCTCTGTGAAGGATGGCAGATATCAGAAAGCAAATCACAGAGACAAGTTAATAAACATAGATGCTAGAGAAAGAAAGATTGTAAGTATACAGCATTTTGTGGATCAAAATTACCAACAGTCAAAAAAGCTTCAATGCCCTCGTACAAGGTATTCAAATAGATAGGTTCTTTGAAGTAAACAATCAGGGCAAGTCCTCAGAAAATAATTCCTCACTACACTGGTCAGCTTTGACTTAAGAGATATTTGCCGAACTATAACTCAAGAATTTATTTACACAATTCAAAAAAAGCTTTTGATCACACAACATGGTCATAGGAATAGATATATGAATTCAGTTAAGAAAATCACGGACTAAAGATGTTACATCAATTTGTTGTCATCACAGTACAGTTTTCCCAGTTTGAAGAAAGCCAGGAGAAAGGAGGATGGGCCGGGTTCAAACCTATAAACCAGCATGTTCATGTGTAGTTAGAAAGTGGTCTGATGCATTAAGTATCAGACCGCATCAAGTTTATTGGGTCAGCACCATTGAAGGATATCCAACCAATGAAAAGTCGGGACAAGATTTTAGGACTTAATACTTCCCTTTCTGCTTTGTCCAAATGACCACTATTGAACAAGACAAAGGAGGTTGAGCAAAGCTGTGAGATGATATTGATCTCGTGGTTAGGAAGTAAACTAAAAGCTGTGAATTGGAGGCTGCATTTGCAGCCCATCCATCATATAGTGGAACATGTGTTCAACAAAAATGGAAATTTATAGAGTTTTAATAGCACCAAAAGCCTAAGGAAAATATAAAACTTAAAGAAACCTAAGCATACTAATGGTATTAGCAAAAGTTACTGCTGATACAAGGGGAAAAATATTGCAACGGTTGCTGGATAAGGCAGGTTAACTGGCTGAACAAGGCATTGTTCTGTCAAACAACATGACTTTTTGGAGAATATGTTTGTTCAACTCAATAGGGGTTATCCCCTATTTTACGGGATTACATGACTTCACGGGGAGAGGTGAAATAAGATATTCTGCAGGTTAAGGGGTGTGTCATTCCTTTCCTTTACCCTTTTTACTGTCAAAAACTTGTTCTCTAATTAAACCCTCACTACAAACAACGAGCATATCTTATATGGAGTAGCAGGTTTGCAACCAAACAGCTTTGAGGCTTAAGTCAGGAATAAAGGAATCTTGGAGGAACACCCAGGAATAGGGACTGCTAACCCTATTGTTTATCCCGCAACCAAAAGGAGTCTTCGAAAAGCCAAAAAGTCTACCATGTTGCCTTTATATACTGTTTATGGGAATCGAAGCAAGTCACATCCAAAGGTCTACTTATAGTTTAATAAGAATTTCTCCTGACCAGTTTTAGTTTCTGCATGATGCCTTACCGTATTTTCCATCAAAATGATGACCTGAAAAATTTGCAATACAAGTCTGAAAAGTAGACAGGCTAAAAAGATACAATTCATAACAAGGAGGCAGAAGTAAGGAGGTGGAGATGAGAATAAATAGAATGGAAAGTTGGTTCAAGTTGGACCACTATACTTATAGAGGCTGATGCATTAAGTGAGGCATTTGACTTTCAATGACATGAGGGTCAGGCTATATGGCATAAATGTAAGCTTCCTATGTTTTCATGAAAATTAAAAGTTTTAAAATCAGAAAAAAGAATATCTAACAAACAAACTAAAGGATATACACGACATGTCTCACCACAATTGTTGTACTCAAGTTTGGAAAGGAAAGATCTAGCAGTGCACAACCCACATGTGCAGAATTTGCTAAGAGAATATATCATATTCCTTGAATATTATTCTAAAATTGTGTAAACAAAGAAGAATCTGCGCATGCTAAGGGAGAGGACAGCAAGAAAACACAACCTATAACGTGGATACAGAGTAAGGAGGTGAACTTAAGGGAAGTAAATAGAGAGGAAAGAGCCATGGATCAAGTTGGCCCAATGTTTGTAGTAGTTGAGGGGGCCTGACTCTTGATGATGCAAGAGTAAAGGCTTGGAGATCATAGTAGCTGCTTGGGTTCTGCATCTGATGAAATGATGTTTAAAAATTAAGAAAAACATAGAACAAGGAATTAAATATAGATGCTCTGTTTCAACAGTTATGCTTTAATCATGGTTTTAGATGCCAGTCTGTGCCAATCATGCTGTAATTCCAGATGCATGCATGCATGCATACATACATATATTATAACCAATTTAGATTAAGATAAAAAGTGAATATTTGTCAAGCAAATGTATGGAAAACTAACCAGCCATGATTCAATACCACATGATTGTAAAACTAAAATAAGCAAAAACAAACTCTTCTACAGCAAGGGTAGGCAATTTAGTCTGCAGATAACATCATACCTAAGTCAAAAGGGTTATCCATTCCATTCCACTACTTAACGAGAAAAGAGGGGGAAGCAGTAGTAGTTACCAACATACTAAGATGCATGTATATCGTATGATCATATCTTCATTAACTAAAGGGGTCCATAATTATGTAAAGAATGATGATGTGTTCTAGAAGTTTGCAGTTCCTACTACAACCTTTGTTGCCTAGTTTGGCCATTATGAATCAGCCTATTTGAAGAAAAGAAACTCAATAGCATGCAATTTGATTCATGGTACAAAATAGAACGTTGGGCATGTCAAACTAATTTCAAGGATTAAATCAAGATTTGCAGAACCAAATTAAAGTTTGAAATTTTAATTAGTGCGGAGACTAAATTTAATTTCCTTATGTTGACTGGGTTCTTCTCTGAGACAACAGGAATGATATCTTCAGGAATTGATAAGTGATATAGGGACACTTGACCATGCAACTATATTACACTAATAATTGTGATACAGCACAAACAGTAAAGCAGTCAAACAGGACAGAAGTGCGCACAAGTTCATGCAGGCAAGTGCCTGCGCATGTGCATGCATGCAGCTCCAGTATAAATATCAAGAACATGTTGATGCAAATAAAATATACAATGCAGAACAGTTTAGACCAGGTGAGAATGCAGGAAAGATAAAATGACAAAGACTGTTCAGTTATCAAAGAGACAGCCAATGCTTTTAAAGGTAATTCTTGGTCATCAAGTAAATAAAGTTACCAAAGGCAAAAGCTTCAGCTTCAAAGTATGCTCTGCATATGACTGTTCATATGTTTGGTACCTCCATTTAATAGAACCAGGTCAAGATTTGATTAGTTCGACATGCAAGTATTAAGACGGGCTAGGTGATGTCTATTAGAAGGCCTTATGAATCTTCAAGAAGCCACATGAGAAGCTATTGTGATACATCTTGAGCATATACACAATATGAGTCTTAAGTAAAGAAGTTGACCAGTAATCCATCCAATTCAAACATGATTTGCTTTTGTTTGTTGTGTGTTATAGAGATAGGTAGTTTTGTATGTCATAATAATTGGAAGAGATATGCTCTGACATGACTAAGCATACCAGCAAAAGTAGTAGATGGTAAAAGCTTTGCAGGACCAGCAAGCAAATAAGAGAGCTCTAATGCAAATGACTTTTCACAAAATGCTCCTCAAGACTGTAAGATGAAACTTGATTCCAAAATATTAAAATAATGAAAATTGGTACACCTTCCTGTCTATGCATTCCTATTTATAGACCTTCAGTTTCTTTGATAAGAAGAATTGTCAATCACTTGTTAGATTGTTAAGTGGCAAGAAAAGATGTGGTGTAAGTAGGAAAAAATGGACAAAACTTTAACCTTAAAACCAGATCTCTGGATTGCAATAGCTACTGCCTGAAACTTGGGATAATCCTTCAACCTGGAAATAACATAATGCCTCCCAATCTGCAAAACAGTGACAAGATATGAAACCTATGACCAACAATACATTATGTGACAAAATCATATGGAAAATTGGAAATATATTACAATCTTTTATCAAACTTAAATATACAAATTTGTGTTCAACAAGCAGCTGAAAGTAGTTGAGATTAGGCCTCTTGGTTACTGTTATAGTAACAAAAGCATGAGTTGGAATCAGGAATAAATTCGAATGAGTAAACATCAATAAAAAACACCCTTTCTGGTCCTTCTAACTGTATAAAACTAAGCAAAACAGGAAGACAGGTACAGGAAGAACAGTGAAAAGTGCATGTCATACAAAATATTCATGTCCCTTAAAAGTTGGGGTGCCTCATTACAGTTTAGTTAGCTTACGTGAATAACAACAAAATATAAGAAAAAAATATATTGAAGTTAAGAAGTCAGCCAAATATGACATAAAATATGCAAGGCTAGTTCCGGCAAAGTGGTCACAAGATGCTGCTACAAAATTTAGCAACATCCAGCATAAAGAGAGGGTATTTAATCATGGTTCAAGGTCCGGTAGAGAGTTGTTAGAGTTTTATAGGATGTATCAGATCCTGGTCTACTTTTCCCTTCACTGACTGCAATAATTAGTGACTGGAATTAGTTTCCTATCGCACCCACTGTCCGGTTAAATACCTGGAACTGTTATCATCTTGGTCCTGACAAAACCAACTTGCAAAAGGGGCTTTAGAATAATTTCTTTTGGATCCTGTTACTTATTGCCTGCTGAAAAAGATCCTGTTGGTCCAATCCAATTGAGCTTTAATTTCTTTTTTTGGCACATTTGTTCCATGTACTAAGAGATTTTCTTTTTCAATCATCCCGTGAATTTGTCCACTTATTTTTGAATTTAATACAATCAGTTGGACTTTCAATTAACATTCTAGCTTCTTTAGGCCCCTTGATGATGGTTAGGCTTTTATCATGGTCTTCCCTTATTATCTGTATATGTGAATTTTTTACACCCCTTGATGCTTTATTATTTAGTTCGCATTGGTTGAGGCATGTCGGGTTATTCAAAATTTTGGGTGGGGAGTTCTATATTTAGGTTCTCTTAAGATGGTAACACCATGTTCCTAGATGGTAACACCATGTTCCTAAATTGATCAAATACTCAATACTGAGTCTTATACACCACTATGGCACTATCCACACACATCAGGCACTGCATTGATTACTAGATAGGGTTGTTCGTCATACTTTTGTGATGATAGATGGGTTTTGACAATCAACTGCAGTCCATATGAAAGTTCATTTGAGTTATCATGGCATAAGGGTGCATGTTAATGGATGGATGCCGAGCAATCCGAGCATCAATCAGGATTTGGTTTATCAGCAGTATTTGATTTATAATTGAGTTAGTTTCTGATGCAGGACTAGGTATGAAGGGTCTGCAACAATTAGAGGATCCGGAGAGAAAAAAAAAGAAGAGAACAAAACTTGAACAAAACGGTTCTGTTCATGGTTTGCCATGTTACCGACTAGGCCAGTACCGAACCTGACCGTACCAAGGGTACCGATCTAGTAATAGGATGGTACCAATATAGGGTTCGATATCGAGACAGTGAACTTTGATTCTCTTATTTCTTCATACTTTCAGCATACAATACCTTCCAATGGGCTACTTTTGACAATTTATAGACTTAGTCCTAAAAGGCTAAAACTTCAAAATTTTGAGTCAACTAGGATTCTTAATAGATATAGAACAAACCCCACAATTTACTAATTAACCAACCAAGTTGACCACTATTAGGACTTATAACTGAGACCGATACTGTAGCACTTGCTGTTTGTGCTACAATACTGCATGAACAATGCATCTCCAAATTAGCTTGAAAATAATATACTTAAAAGAAAAACTAAAAATAAAAGACCTATTAACTAGTCCAGCTGCACCTTGCTTCATTGATGTTCCTCGCAGCAGATTGAGGCCCTAAAATATCTCGATTGCTGCTCCAATTTGTAATCTCAAACCTCTGCTGATTTGAACGGTGACCTGAGCACTTCTAGGACTGATTCTTGTAGCTGTTGTAGGCCATAAAAGCCTCTCTTCGATAGCAAGCGCATCAACTCCCCCCCCCCCCCTCTCTTCGGGAACTCGACTCTGTTGAGACAGGCCGAAGATGCCATCTCCTAACAAAGCAACACATTCAAAAGAATGTTCCTACTGTCCTTTCAAGATTCATTACAAGCAAATCTTGATCCAGCATATACTTCATCAACAAGTCTCCATGCCAAAAATAATAAGTGTTCAGGGAGCCATCATGATTTACTCTATGATCAAAAGCCATGGCCTACCAACAGAAGGTGACATCACAGGAAGCACATCAACAAACCCTCCAATGGAATAGGTGATCAAACACCTTTCATTGACTTTGAGATTGGTGTTATTCACCTAGGCTAGTTTATGGCTTAGATTAGGCTCTATCTTCAACTTGAATATGTCCTTTGACACCACATTTATGCAACTACCTGAGTCAATCACCATTGTGCACAATTGTCCATTTCACCGCACACTAGTCTAGATTATATTGGTCCATCACCAATCTTCATTGTCACCTTTTGGACATGTAGTCAAAAATCGCCTAAGAACTAGATCTGATCATTGGGTGGACCTCGGGCCTAAACTATATTCGCTTTTAGTCGGGCTTTGAGCTAGGCCTATTTAAAATTTGATATTTTTTGTGCCCAAGCCTGGTCCATGATCAGCTCTAAGTGAGAACAATACAATGATGTACTAGCTCCTCACAATCAAGGCTTGCCATACCGCCCCATATACCAACCAATACGGGGCATATATCGTATCCGAACTAGTACCATCCTGATATGGCTTCTTGTAGTGTACCGATATTGTCGTACCGTACTGAACTGCATACTAACACTATAATAGGATGATACTGGTACCAGGTCCAATACTGAGACAGCGAACCTTGCTCACAACCATCCTCAATCTTATCATCATCACTTTGTGATTCTGGTTCCAACACCACAACTTCTCGTCTTTTGTTTAGAACTGGTGGAAGCAATGAGAGCTAATTTATCCTGCAAAGTAACCACTCAATTTGGGCATTGGGCTGAAATATGACCAAATCTTTTGCACATAGAGCACTGGATTTCATCCTTAATTTAGAATTGAAGTCCGAACCATTATGGATACCAGGAGAAGTAGAGGATCTAACTGGTCAATTACAGAGGCAATAGAACCAGTTTGAGACTTCTCTCAGCTCAAATCTGCAATAGAGTTGTCAGCCCTTGCCGGAACTGGAGAAGCAGCCTTGTAGCTGTTTTTCTTCTGTTCTTCTTCCATCTGGTAAGACATCTGAATTCTGAACAGCATCAGCCATGGCATATAACCTGCCAGTAGCCAAACCTGATGGGATGGAAAGATTCAGCCCTTGGCAATATGTTGCAATCATGATATCTTCATTACAAGGAAACTCTGAACATGTCGCTAGACTGTAAATTTAGTCATGTACTCCACCATCATGCTCCTTGTTCAAGGTGTGTAAGCTGGATATGGATTTGTTGCTTGTAATTTGGAAGGACAAAGTGACAACCCATAGCCATCTTCATGTCCCTTTTAATTTTGCCTCTGCAAGAAATAATTTTCTCATCTGTTAGCTTGTACCAGTGAAAGAAACTTTCAATAATGTGCAGCCAATCAAGAAGTTCCTCCAGTTATTATCTCCATAAAATAAGCTATTTCAAGCTTTGCTCCTAGCTCAACATCAACAGATCACTGCTCTTTGGGCTGCTGAATCAGAATTTGCTGAGGAAGGATGCATTCTTGCACACAGGGACAATCAAAGCTGATGGAGATGCTCATTCTTTTAGTTGCATTGCTTTTATCTCCAAGGATTGCTACTGCAATTGCATCCAAGGTGGTCTCCGTGGCAACCAATGATGTTTCAAATCATGCAACCCCATCATTCAATTGCTCGATGGATTGCTTGATGCCCTCATATTCATGAGTAAAGGATTCAAATTGAGAACTGAGTTCTGCAATTGAAACCAGGTTGAAAGAAAGAAGGATTATCAAGAAAGAAGGAAAGGATAGGATCTCTTGATGCTCCATTACCAAACTAATGCAGGACCAGGTAAGAATGGTCTGCAATGAGTGGAGGACCAAGAGAGAGAAAGAAGAAGACTGAACTTTGGCCAAAAGGGTTCTCTCATTTCTTCACAAACTTTCAGCATACAATGTCTTCCAATAGGGCACTTTGAAACTCTTTACAGACCTAACAAAATCCCTAAAACTTTCTACTTTTGAGTCAACTAGGGCTCTTGCAAATATAGAAACAAACCCCCTACAATATGCTAATTAACTCACCAACTTGACCACTATTAGGACTCTTAACTGAGACTGGTGCTACACCAATAACTGTTCATGCTAAAGTACTGCACGAACAGTCACACTTCCTAATTAAATTGAAAATAATATACTGAAAGAATAAAATAAAAGGCCAGTTAATTAGTGAAAAATCAGGGCTATTAGATGAAATCCAGCTGCTCTTTGCTTCCTTGATGTTCCTTGCAGCAGAGTGAGGCTGTAAAATACCTTGATTGCTGCTCCAATTTGCAATCTCAACCCTCTGCTGGTTTGAACAGCAACCTGAGCACTTCTGCAACTGATTCGTATAGCCGCTATGTCTACCTTTAGGCATAAAACCTCCCTTCAATGGCAATTGCATTACAGTCAGTATTGCTTTATCCATCATTTGTCAGCAGCGCAATCAATTTGACAATGCTGAAGACACATGGGGTTATTCGAGTAGCATTTTGTTCAGTCAACCCAATCACTATAGTATCAGCTTATCCAATTTCCCCTCTGTACTCTAAATCAAATGTAGAATTCAGTAATTCTTAACTTCCATTGCATGGCAAGCTAGTTTTGACCAATCCAAGATCACCTCAATTGATTAGATGCCTCTACGAAAAAGGGAAGATCGTACAAAGTGCTATGCTTATTGGAAAGGCCACACATGAACCAAATATCACCCAAGTATTTTTGGAAGAAAATATACATCATCCTTCCCAAAAAGAACAAATATTTAGAGCAGTAAAAAACTAAGGATGCAGAAGCCGATTTATTAAAGGTAAAGAGAGGAATATACATTTTAAGTTTAATAGTACTATGAACAAAATTTACCGTTCTACCAAGCACGAATGCAGCTGTTGCACCAATTGTTGCTCCAATGGAGTCAGCAATGAAGCCCACAGGCAACCCAAAAGATATCCACCACCCAGCTGGGAAATAAATAGCACATATTTGAAAAATGAGCTACAGATATCTTAAAACAAAAGTATAAATGTTTAACTTTATCATATCTTAAATCTATAAGTCACTATGAATTACAAAAAGATAGCTACATGCATTCACCATAAAAGATGAAAAATCAATCTGAACTTATGCAGAGATTGAACATTCAGCCAACAAATGGTTATATGTCATAACTTAATTAATGATGGCTCTGATAGAAACCAGTTCAGTTATCTCAGAAAATTGAAGTGTAATGAGACTAGGAATTAACATCGGAGGAGGTAATTCTGATATTAATATTATACTTGAAGGTCTTTAAAATCAACAAAAAAAAAAAAAGAATCCATGTAATAAGTTATAACACAGCAATAGCAAACATATAGTCATAATTCTTTTTCCCATTAAATTGGTCAAAGATGGAGCACTAATCAAGGCCAAGAAGGCAATGTTAGGATGGAGCAGGAATTTATTATTGTTTGTCATGTCAACCTGATAACAACCTCTAAGAATATGTACCTGATATCTGGTCAAGGCAACTTTAGACAACAAATGGACTTTCCATGGAACACTGAAGTCTAGTTTTTTTGTGTTTGCAATTTTAGTTCATGCAATTAGGGTGCAGCTCTCAAAAATTTCCCTACACAGAATTAGTTTTAGAGGAAGATGAGAAATGACAAGCTTTGACATCACGTACTGCATTCATATCTGAGGCACAAATGTTAAAGGATAAGTCAAGTTGAGAATCAATTTTGTAGGTAGTATATGCACCTAAGCATAGTCATCACATCTATCTGGCTGATAGAATTTATGAATATATTGTATAATGCAAAAAGAGCAACCAAATAAAAATTCAAATGCATATATATTGTGTATACACACACACACACAAACAAAAATATATGTCTATATATACATATATACATACATATGTGTGTGTGCACACGCGCGTGCGTGCGTGTAATATATACATACATACATACAAATACACATACATGCATACATATATGTGTGTGTGTGTGTATCTATGTATGTATGGATGCATGATCCATATCTCAAAGACAAGTATGAAGCATGAAAATTACCACAATTCAGTCAAAAGCTCAGCAAATTAAAGAGTGCAGCCAGAATGATAGTTTGAAAGATATAAGGACCTATCAGCAATAAAATTATCCATATATGTGAGAATGATTGATTATATGGACAAAAATATACAATGACAAGGTATCCAACTATCTCAAAAAATCACAAGTTCATGCTTACTGTAAGTATTGATGCTGGAACTGCTAACACAGTCAAAGGAATATACGCCACAGCCCTGTAATTTATTTTCAGATAAAAGTCAATGTCAGGATTCAATATTGGAGGATATGAACATCAAATTTTGAATGTGCAAGTATCATTAAGGACTAAGTACTTATTACTATATCAGATGTAAATATTGAGAATACATACGTTCATTGTGTCAATAAACTCAGATATGCATTTATGATGGATTCCAAGAGATGAAGTGAAATGACAAGAAATCAAATGTTATCTAACTAATAGAAAGTTTATCAGCGAAAAGAACTGATTACAAAATCTTATACATTATAAGAACTTAGACCACAAGATTTTGTCAGAAAAATTGCTCTTAGTAATTAGTGCCCAGGGAAGTAACAATTTTAGCATTATGTCAATAATGATTTCATGGAACACATGATGGGAATTACCCAAGTCAACTTGGAAGATGCCATGTGGAAAACCAGAAATGGGAAAGTCAAATTCTATTAGAGAAGATTGTTGACCTGTGATAGGGATGGCAACAGGTTGGGTCGTCTATTACCTATACAACAACATCCCCACTGCCCGCACGCACACACAACCCACCCCCCCCCCCCCCCCCTCCACACCCCACCCAAAATCTGTGCAGGGCCTCGGTACTGGGGGCAGGTGGAGTCCCGAGATAGGGCAGGGCAGGTAGAGTTCAACAGGGAGGGGAGTGGGATGGATCGGGTGAGGTTAAGCTACACTAATCAAATTTTTTTTTCATACAAATCATTTTATGTTTTTCCCTCAAGGAGGGGATTTTGTGTGGATTTATATATATTTGGGTTAGGTTAGAGGGGGTTTTACCATTACCTGCACCCACTCTGGATCCACTGAAGGTTGGGTAAAACCTACCCCATTAGGGCCATGTTGAGTTGGGTACCTGATGGGACAGTAAATTGCTACCCCTAACTTGTGATGAATGATTAAGAAAACAAATCATAGGTAGCTCAGAGGTAGTTAAAGATTTTTCATAGGAAATATTTATCACAAGATGCATACCATACATTTTTCTTTCTAGTCAAGATACACGTCTCCTCAGATCATTTAATAACATAAGTAAAAGAGCCACTATCTTGAGTTGTAGCCATAACTTCCTGATATATATCAACATATGTCATGGGCACATGTTGTCACTTTCATCTTAGTTAACGATAGTAATGGCTAAAGTGACAAGCATTCATGTCTAATTTGGTGAATTAAGTTTAAGGTGGCGAGCAAACCTAAGAAAATTTAGCATTCACGTTGCAACAAGAAACAAAAGCTAGAACTTCTACAAACACCATGACAGAAGTGGGGAAAACTTGAAATAGCATGAGTTAAAAATAATGACCATCACTTACAGAACAAGAGGACCCCATGGACCAAGATTCTCCTTGATCCAAACCAAAAAATCCTTCAAAATCTGTTGGCAAGCAAATATAGTTATAGCATTTATTCAATGAGAAGACAATAAGCAAAGTCGACATTTTCACAAAAGTAATACACATGAAGTTAACAATTGAATCAAATACTGATGATACTAACAATAAAATAACAGCTTTTCCAAGTATGAGCATAAGAATAAAGGAGCATCTACCAGGCAATCCGGCACAACATACACTATCAGTTAAATGAACGAATACAACTTTCAATCCACTACCATCTTTTGGGGAATATAACAATTAATCTGCCCAAAAGAGGAGGAATTTTTAAAGATACATAGCTCACTCTGATTGCATAGGCAATAAGTCAATTATGATTGTGAATCTTGTGATCATTGTTTGTTATACTAGACCGTATTACCCAATACAGGTGTTATGCACCATAATGCTAGGGTACTGAGACTTGGTATGTCCCCCATCATGAGTGTCGATACCGAGGTATGTACCTTACCAACACTCGGTTAGAGTGTACTAGTTGGGTGCCAGTATATGGTCTAGTACTAAAACAATTTTAGCTTTGAAGCCTGTGATAGATAATTTAATTGACAACATCTAAAGATCATAATCAATCTACAATTTTAGCATTTATAAGTAATCATTTCAAAAAACTTCATCCAAGATATCACATAGAATCCAAAAAAGAATCAACCACATCTAATGGAAATAGACACATTATAGAATAAAGAACTGGTAATGAAAACTAAAATGGCATTCTTAAATAAGAGAAACCATAGGTAGAAGAAAATTTGAAATATAAACTTTGGTGAACATTTTTTGGAAAAAGACCCCATAATGAGCGAACTGATTTGTCCAATTTAAGGATATGAATATTTTATATTACTAGAGGAGCATCATTAAAATCTTACGAAATAATAGAGAAAAGATAGAAAAAGCTAATCATGCGCAGCAATACAAGATTCTACTAACAGCAAAGCACAATTTTCTGTTTTCTACTTGCTTCTATACCAAAAATTGTTAATTAGAAAAGTGATGCCACTATCCATCAATAAACATCCCTATGTATGTTTATTTGGCCCTCAAGGCAACTCTAGTGCACTTGCCACTACTTCATTTATCCTTCCTTCACCCAATGATTGAGTTTCACGTTTCCAACTTTCCCCATTCACATTCATATGTCATAGGAGTGCATCAATCTAGGGTTGGATTTAGACCTAGCATGACTGACCTCTGCCGACTAGGTTTTCAGCCTAGAGTCTTGACTTGGTCCTAGTATATCTGCTCAATTGATTCAGATCATCTAGGGTCGGATCAGGTAGTTCAAAAACACTGGATGCAGGACTAATTAACATAGTTGAATTCTGATGAAGGGATAAGTTCAGCATGTATAATAGTAGAAAACCTACAGCTTAATGAACACTAAAGAACTGTTCAGGTGCAATTATAGGAGGATGTCTGGTTTGTTCTCCCTTCCTGGAGTGTGTCTCTGTACCTTCCTCTCATTTTCTCAATGGAAGTAGGCTAGGCTGCCTATTCTTTCCCTCAAAACGGATAGGAAGGTCGAGAATTGGTCGTAGGAATTCCAATGGATGGATGGAGACAGCAGATTTTAGGCATTGAGTAATTCTCTATATGTCAATCATGCTTCTTATCTTGCTTAAAGAATCCTCTTTAGGGATTGAAAACTTCCTGAATTGCTTGATTCACAACCTCTCTTACTACACCCACAACATCCATCTGCTCCTTTAAAGGACAACTATCAAACCCCTCCTTCAGCATACTTCATCATCACATTTGCTTGAGAAGTCTGCTCCATCAGAATGCTCAACTCTCATCTCAAGCCATCTCTCCAAAATCCCTACCAACTCAATATCATGACCATCCATATCAAAAGTGCATCGGTTTCCAAACAATTTATTTAATTAGAATGACGGAACATAACTATCTTATCTAGACCCTACTTTAGAATTCATAATATTACCTCAAAATTGCCAACATCCAACTTAGGAATCAAAATTTTCAAAGGATGTGATTAAGTTTTGAAGCCTCTATTTAAAGAGAGAAACTATACTCATGCGGATCAGGAAACAGAGTGATTAGGACTGTATCTAGTTATGTCACATGGGAGAAGACATGTGAATTCCCTTTTTATATAAAGTTTAAAATCAAGCACCTAAATCTTTCCTGTATAAATAAATAAGTAAAACTGGGTCCAGTACTTCTAGTTGCTCATTATAGCAGACTCTTGGGGCTGTTTGGCTGTCAGATTGTGCCAAAACGGGTTCAAGGAAACCTAAAGCGGATGAATTTATAAAAACTCTTGTTTAACTACTTTTGGAAAGTAATAAACCTGAAAATCGAGTTTTATGAAAACAGGTCTCCCCATTTTGTAAACGGAATTTATGATGGAATTCATAACTTTCCATTTTTAAAGAAACCTCATAGACAAACAAGCATCCCCTTTTATGCAATACAAGATCATCTTCAATTGCAAAGCCTCTCGATTACATTACCTGTGGTCTATCTATAAACAACCAAAAGCTACAAATTGAGCAAAAGGAGTTCTGGACTAGCAATCCTTCATTTAAAGTTCCACACTTATTCATCAAAACTTGGAGGTCACCTTTCAAAAGAAGACTTCTTTCCAATTGCTTGTCCCATACATTACAATAAATAGCAAATGGACCGTCAATCCAGTCATAGATATAAAAAAGATCACCTCACAAATCTCAAACCACAGCAATACGATCCAGAAGCCCAGATTTCCACAGAATCCACGGTCCCTATATCAATCCACATTTAAGCGTTCCGCCATTCTCTTCCAATCCGATTACCTAATCATCCTCGATAGTGAAGTAAAAAGAAAAGAAATTCCACAAGAAACAAGATCTAGAAAAGCAATTTTTAAAACTAGAACCAAAGATTTAGGAATCAAAAGAGATTTCAGAAATTAATCAACATGAATAGCAAATGCCGGATCGATTCCAAATCCAAAAACGAGTCAAAATCCGCTATAACACCACCAAATAAACACGGATTCAATAAAAAACCAATCAAGAAAGAGGATCGATACCTTTCCATGGGGAGGGTGGCGAAGGCCGCGACGATGGCGGCCGCGAGAAGGAAGAGGAGGGAGATCCGAAGGAGAGAAGACCAGGAGACCGCCATCGATGACAGCCTCCGACGCCACGGCCTGCACTCCTCCCCGTCCTCGCCCTCCACCGTGATCCCCTGCTTCCTCGCCCTCAATCCCCCGACGTTTGCCAGATTTAGACTCCCCTCCGCTCCTCCTCTTCTTCAATTCCCCTCCCTCCCCCCAAAAATAGCAAAAACAAAAATAAATTTCCCTTTTTTTTGACGTCGGTAAGCAGTTAGTACCGGATAGATCCTAATTATCGGGAACCGAAGAAGACGCCGCAAAATTCCCGGCGCGCGTGCTCTCTCTGTCTTGGATCCTATTCCTTTGTTTGTTAAAAGAGGAAGGAGCTTCTTATCCTCTGCTTAATGGTATTATTCCACGCATGTACAATAACTTGCTCTGCTGCAAATTTAATTGTAAGTACGAATCGCTACTTTACCCAACTTTCCTCGTCCCCGCAGCGCACACGCCGGACAGCTCCCATGCGAGAAGCTGCAAATGGTTGAGATTGACCCATGACTCGATCTGATCAGGTCTATTTTACTGTGATCTAATTCAATTTTAATAAATCAGAAGATTGGATCGTAATCCAATATTTGCTCCATCAATATTTAAATTAAATTAGGTTATAACCCCATATAGAATATTTTTTAAAAATATTTAATTTATTTATTTATTTTATTATATCTTTCTTCAGCTCATTCACGAGGGTTGGTAGAGAGAGATATTAGGAAAGTTTTGATTCGAATTCAGTCCCGACGTAATTTTTTGATGGTCTATACAGAAAATTATAGACTTTAATACTGCATTTATGAAGCTTATGCTTTTCAGAAATCAAGAGCCATCCCTAAAATTTATTATCAAATGATTTGGCAATGGCAAGTAACTGGCAAAATCACTCCATGCAATCTTAATAAATAAAAAAGTACAACTATTACTTATCCCTTTAAAAAAAATACCACTGCCATGTACAAATTTTATATTAAAAATATATATATGCGACATATAACTTTTTTATTAATGCATTCACTGACAACTCATACTATTCATGCTGAAATGATTCTTCTTCGATACTTTTTTTTTGATAAAGTTCTTTCGAGACACCCTTGGAACCACAGTGGGGTGCTCCTGATGCACATGCCGCTGATGCTCCTCCACTTTGCGGTCGCTGCTGCCATCGCCTCCTCCACCAGAGATGGAAATGGAATCGATCCATTATCCTCCATCGACGGCCAATGGAAAGTCGGGTTGGAGAACGTTGCCACAACCACCATCACCATCCCCATCACCACAGCGGCCCTACCACCATCCCCACGACAATCTGCCCCTATGGCCCTATCAAGAAATCGACAAGCTCGTAGTGGCGGAGGCCGGGACAGCGCCCAAGTGCAAAGCTGGGGCACGCATTCCTTCCTTAAAGAGAAGTACTTCCAGCCGGGGCTAACATCGAAGGAGGCACCGGCAAGGATTGACAAACGACGGAGGGGCTGTGGGACATAAGGCGAGCCATAGAAGCGATGGCTGCCCGCCTCGACCTCAATCGCTGCCTCCTCTTCCTCCTTTCCCTCCCCTCACCCTCCCCTTCGCCTCCCCTAAATCTCTTGCCCTCGTTCTCCCCGCTCCCTTCCCCCATCCGCCTCTATGTCCACCTCATCCTCTGCTGCCCCATCACCTACCATTCCACTTCACCGTCGCTTTCATCCCTCCTTCATCGTCGACAGCCCCACCGACCAAGAACTCCCCCTAAAGGTGCCTCCCCCTCCTCCGAAGACCTTTTTTTTTCTTTTAGTTTCGAATCTTCACGAGCCCTCACCCACCTCCTCTCGAGTCTTTTCTTTTCCACACACGTGGCGGACAGAGGCACGCCTACATGACAAACGGAGATGCACCAACACAGTTGCTCCATTTTAATATATATATATATATATGATTTGAGTTTGTTGAACTTTGATATGATCCAATCCGATCCATTCCAAATCTAGTTGAGACTGGATGACATATGAGGTGGACTCTATCCTAACATACTGTTCAATTTAAAAATACTAGTTTATAACCCCGTGCAATGCACGGCATGCAATTTTTTTAAAAAATATTTATTATATCTATTCTATATATATTTAAAATAATTAAATAATAAAAATTATATTTTGTATATAGTGTGGATTATAAGTTATCAGATAAATCTTGTGATGATCGACAATCCTGATTCCGTAAAACCCCTTCATAAATCTATTATCTCTTAATAGCAGAGTCAACAATATTATCCATCAGCTACTATTGCCATCAATGATAGCAACATTTTCGAGCTTGAGATGGAGTGAAAATATACCAATGTGGTGATAGGCATCGGTCTTATGAGATACCGATCAGAAATCAGTTGGGGAGCGTGCCTTCAATTGATGGCTTGTGAGAGATTTAAATTTTAGAAATCGAAAAAAAAATTTCTATAATTAAAATTTTGAAGATCCAAATTTTAAAATCTTTTAAAAAAAAATTAGAAATCTACTTCAGTCCAAGGCCAAGCTACTTCCAACACTAGATATTTTTTTAAAAAAATTCTCTACTTATATGTAATGTGAGCACTGCAAAGATAAATAGTTTTTACAGTTTTATGTTCTTAATTTTTCCTATGCTTCATGTAAAATAGATACCACTGAATTACACTAATATATATGAGTAGAAAACATGTATCACTATTGTTCCACGTTGCTCTCTATTTCAAATAAAATTTAAATTCAGAACCATGTTGCACCATTTCACTGACTTTTGGCTCAAGAAGGCAGCAATAATATTTTATATGTAGGAATTGGTAGTGGTATCTTTTTTTTCCCCAACAATCTTCTAAAGAATTTATTATTTTTTAGAAAAAATAAATTTTAATAAAAGTATGAGAGAAATTCTCTCTCACATGGCTTTTTTTCTTTTATCCACTCCCAAATATGTATGGAAGCAAGGGATAGCTGATGTGGCATTTTGAGGTGTTGCTAAGAAAAAAAATCCCTTCCTTCCCCAATCCACCCTGTTGCCGTCCTGCACCACCATGTCCGCCGCTCATAAAGGAGGCCGATCACGGGATTTGGTATGCACCACCCATTCATTATGATCATGGTTGTGGTCATCATCATCGTCATCGTCTTCCTCTTCTAATTTTCTCACTCTCTTCCCTTGCTATGCATCGAAGGACGACACCCTCGTCGATTCGATCCGATCGCAGACCCACTTCACCTGGGCATCCACGAAGGTGCGACTCTGTTGGACCCTAGCGGCCATCCGATGCGGTGGCAGAGGGGTGATGGGAGCGGCCCGTCTTGAAGTCCAAGCTAGAAGCGCTCTCCCCTTCTCCTTGTCACTCTCACCGTCGTTCACCTCTCAAATGCTAAAGAAGAGGAGAGAGAAAGTGTCAAGGGTTTAGGAAACAGAGGGAGGGGAGGAGGAGGAGGAGAGGATGTCTTTGAAGGCATAGAAGAGCTAGAGGTGCTTCTCCTCCTCCCCGAAACCCATCGCTCTGCTTGATGATCGTGGACTCATCCAGTGATGCATCTCGGTTCCCGACGGCAGCGACCTCTGGTCCAAGAGCCATCCACCAACCCTTAGCTCCGACGGTGGCACTTTGACCGTTGGGAACTACCACATCTCTGGCACTGGCACCTGCAACACTAGTGAAGGTGGATCCATCGCTATAGCTCCCAGAACCCTCTCAATCCTATTTCACATCGTCCGAAATTCTCCTCTATTTGAACATTCGAAGGTGATTAAAATAAATAGAGTTTGCCTGGAATGTAGATCGAGCAAGAAACCCTAGATTCAAGAATAGAAGACCGTGTATCCAAATCCGAAGAAACATCCAGATATCCAAAAGGGATGGTGGAAACCCTACTCATACCTTTCCATTGGAATAAGGGGTGGAGCAGTTCCTGGAGTGGCCGGGGAGGCGTGGGGTGGGGCTGGATCCTTGTCCTTGGTTATGAAAATTTTCAACAGAAGACATCTCGTTCAAAAACCAAAACCCCAATCGGAATCAAAGAACACCTCCTCCTCCCCCCGTGCGGCCTACTATTTCCTCTCTGCTGCTTCAAATTCGAAGCGCAATGAATTTTTTTTTTTTTTGCCACGTTGCTCCCTCTCACTGTATCCAAAGCTGCACATGTCAAACGAAGACTTCTCTGCTGAGAAGTATCTATTTTAATATATATATATATTAGATTCCATAGATCCGACCAACCTAGGCTGATCTTCTACAGATTAGGTTTGGGTCCAACATCAAGATTCGAACATATAATTGGATCAGATCGAGATCAAGCATACCCCAATTTGACTCGGCCATTTTCGGATGTGTATGTTACTCTTCGGATTCAGTTGCTTAGAGTGATTTGTCTAGGCTTGTAATTTGTCAGCGTCAAGCAAGATAGGTGTTGTGGTGTTGAGAGAGTATTTTTAGTCCTACATTGGTCAAGAGGGAGTATAGCTTATATGGAAACAAGGCCATCTCTCTTCTCGTGAGACGTCTTTTAAAACATAAAATTGTGAGGCCTAAAATGCTCTATATAGCTCCCAAGCTACAGATCTAGGTCAAAGCAGACAATATCTCATGCACGCGAACGTAGAGATCGAGCCGTTTGATCCATTTGAGCCATCCGACTCCTTGACTTGAAAAGCTAGCCAATTGATTGTTGCTCCTTACTTGATCAACTTGATCCGGCTTGATTCAACCTCATTAAACTGGTTTACTTGCAAGACTTGAACCCAATCTCTACTCGTCCTCATCTTACTTAGGATTGGTGAAAATTGATCTGACTCGATGATCTGGTATGGAACTTGGCCTTGTTTGAAAGCCATTGAATCAAAGTCGGAGGGGGGCGGCGGCCGGTTCTCTAATGTTCTTATCAAGTTATTATATAATAATAAATGCAAAGAGATCATCCTGGACATCACACGCCTCTATTTGGTTGTATCACTGTTAGGAGTCCTGCAAGACAGCACCGCATCTACCAAATAAATGCTTAGCATAATTTGGTCAAATGCCAAGGTTTATGAAGAATAAAATCAGACAACGGGAGGAAACAACACCAGTTTGTGTGCACCTGGGAGTATTTTTAAAATACATTTTTAATATTACACTATGATTTATGACAAAAGCATTTGGAAAGGAATTTATTTGGTGCTTTCCAAGCTAGAAAATGTGTAGAGAAGTTATAAAGATTGAAAAGAAAAGAAAAGAGAAGCAAGGAGACTGCCAAACTATACTCAAACACTGAGGACTAATTAGAGATACTTGTCGATTATTTTTCACCTTAAGTTTACAATTTTTTTTAATATGCTATTTGGGCTACAAGTGGATTGCATTAACTTTGCTTTTGATATAGATATAATTTGAAATTAATCTAGTCCAATTCAAACCGGAATTATTTGGATTAAACTTAGATTGAAAAATATGATATGTTTCAAATATGGATTGGGTTTGCATCACTAAGATCCCAATCCAAACCTAAACCGGTCCAAAACTGACATATTACATATTATAAAACCTTGATATAATAAATCAATTTTCTTCTAGTAATAAAATCAATGTAGTCAGTCATTTATTTATATTGTTGATTATAATTTATGTATGGTCATCGTATAAAAAGTTGCTGATAATATCTGTTTATTATTATTATTTTATTTTAAAACATACTTGTTTGTTTTTGTCGTAAAGAATTGTACGTCTTTGATGGTCATTATATTATTTAATTATAAAATAGATGGTTATCAAATAAATAAATAGATTATTTTAGATTTCATGCCATACACAGCATGTTGTTTGTAGATGTTTGACAGCTAACCATCTCCATAATTGGATGATATGATAGCTATCAAAAGATATCCAACTTTATGCAGTATTAGACTTGCTTATCGACAGCTGGGATCGGATTTAGGTCGAGCTCAGCTTAAGGGACAGTAGCACTTTCCTAGGCTCGAGTCCGATTTGATCTGATCTTTGGCCTCCTTCCCAAGCCCAAATCTGCTCCATATTGAGCTTTGGTCTTTCGAGCTAGACCTCAAACTTTTTTGGATAAGAAAAGATGGGAGATAGCAAGGAGGCGGTTGGAGCTTAAGAGTCGAGAGATGGGGATGATGCGAGGAGGAAGTATGAAGGTTAGAACAAAGTGACAAGGCGATGGGGAGGACAGGATGATGCGAGGAGGAGAGGAGGACAAGAGACATAAGGAGGAGGTGGGGAGGCTAGGGAGGAGGTGACTGGCAAGAAGGCAGCAGCGGGGACAATACGAGGAGGCGGTAGAGAGGATAAGACTGATTCCAGCATCGATCAGCCTAGAGATCATAATCAAGCCTTATAGATTAGCAAATAGCATAGTCCGATTGCCAGAATCCCAACATTTCGTATTGGAGCACTGCACCAGAAATGTTGATTTGGCTGTTGTTGTGGTTCTAATAATGTGGAGAGTACCAATAGTCCCACATCGGTTGTGAGTCAAGGGGGACTCGTGCTTATAAAGAGAAAAAAATTCTTCTCGCGTGAGGTATCTTTTAAAGGACAAAACCGTGAGGCCCATGGATTAGAGTGGACAATACCTCACGTGACGGGCCGAGTTCTTGTCCGCAACAATGGCGCGTCAGAAAGGAGTCGAGGTCTGCCTCGATTTTCTGGGGTCGAGGTCCGCTTCGGCTGACTGTGGGGCTCCTCGGACTATACATATCAGAGTCTCCCTTGACTGAGAGGTTTTGTTGTGGTTTTAATAATATGGAGGGCACCAATAGTTCCACATCGATTGTGAATCAAGGGAGACTCGTGCTTATAAAGAGAAAAATATCCTTCTCACGCGAGGCATCTTTTAAAGGACAAAACCATGAGGCTCATGGACCAGAACGGATAATATCTCACGTGACGGACTGAGCCCCATTATTGCGGACAAGGGCTCAGCCCGTCACGTGAGATATTGTCCGCTCTGGACTATAGGCCTCACAGTTTTGTCCTTTAAAAGGTACCTCACATAGGAAGAATTTTTCTTCTTTATAAGTACGAGTCTTCCTTGACTCACAACCGATGTAGGACTATTGGTGCCTTCTACATTATTAGAACTACAATAATTGCCAACAGCTATCTTATATGGTTGCAGCTACCATCAGAGAGCACACGAAGAGAAGATAAATTAGGGTTAGAAAGATACGAAGAGAAGGCTAGTCAAGAATAGCCAAAGAGAAGAAGAATTAGGAGGATACGGGACTCAACTGGGTTTGGACTAAGTTGACATAAATCTGAACTCAGTCTGCTTCATTTGTAGGCCCAACTCAAATCGTCCGACTAAAAATCATGGCCGTGTGAGTGGCCCACGATACGAGTAGACTTAATAGGGTCGTCACGTAAAAAATTATTAATAATATTTATTTATTATTATTATTATTATATTATTTAAAATATATTTATTGTTTTGGATTATCAAAAATTATATAATTTTGATGGCCACCCTATCATTTAATCGTAGGAACGGACAACTATCAAATAAATAAAATTTATTAATATTGGATTCCGTGCTATACACAATGCGTTGTTTATGGATGTTTGACAACCATCTGCTCTACAATCGGATGATATGACAGCTATCAAAGGATATCCAGCTTTACGAGGTGCCAGGGATGAACCATGGAAATTTGGCCCCAAACAAGCATGTAGGGTAAAAGGACCCAAGAAGCTCTTTGGCAGGTGGTTTGCATCGCACTGCTGTATTGAGTATCAATAGTCATCATTAGAAGATGGGCGACCATTAACACTAACATATCGTGTATGGCACGTAAAGTCATTTTATTTGATAGCTATGCATCTTTTAATGGCGGCCAGTGTCAATTGCGCACCGCACGTTATTCGGATAAAAAGCTGACCAACTTTCCCTTTCAATCAGACCAGCACCCTTTCCCTTCTCTGCTTCTAAGTAGGGCCTATCTCGTTCCAACCAGGGCGAAGGTTGTAGGGCCTTATATTGGTAGTAACGGACAATCTTAAATCCTATACAACTTCGTCCAAACTTAAGCTCAAACTTTTGGACTAACCATAGCCACTGTTAAAACTAACTGCCAACCCATCAGAAGTAATACTAGAACTATGAGTCAAACATGCTATTACCGCAACAAACAACATGGGAATAGATGGATCACTAAATAATTAAAATACTATCCTCATTTAAGTAGGACAAGCAATAATTGCTAGCAAACAAGTCTTATCTTAGTAGGGACAAAAATTCGTAAATCTAACACACCGCCGACCACATGGCTGTGGAAAAACTCTTTTAACTTGCCATCTTTCCCCTTTATTCAATTGATCGCATGTTTTTCTTATTATCTCACATCAAATAGAGGGAGATATGCATATCTAGCTAATGATTGGTGCCTTAGTAAGGAAGTTACTATAAAAGTTAATTTACCTCTTGTAATGATACTCCCAAAGCTAAGATTTTATTTGCATCTTCAGCAATTCCTTACCTTCTCCTTTCCCTTGTTTCAATTGCTATATGGCCCTAAGGTTGTCTTTGGTAGCTGGCAATCTTTTTAAATTGCTGGCAATTTAAAAGGCCCAATCAGATTATCATGTTTAATATATTTTTTGAATTGATAATTCAGATTATCAGGTAATCCAGATTATCATCTGAATTACCAAGAGGAGGGGTGGCTATCCAGATTATCAAATATTTAGTAATCTGATAATAAAAAATTTGGACGAAACTACCCTCATCAAACAAATGCAACCTAAACCCCTCCCAATCCTCCCGCTCGTCGTTCTCCTCATCCCCTTGCTGCTGAACCACCTGCTGTCATGTGGCCAAAGGGAGAGAGGAGGGGGTAGGGTCTCATGGATTCGGAGACGGACGGCGATGGGTGCGGCGCAAACAACGGCGACAGAGGGTGGAACAGGTGTGAACGGCCAGGGGGAGGGAGGGGGTGGTAGTCTCATGGAGCTGGGGGTGGATAGTAGGTGTGGAGCAAACGGCGACGGGTGCAGCACGGACGACCATGGCAGAGGGATGGAACGGATGCGGTAGAGGGTGGAACGAGCGCAGGCGGCCACAACAGAGGATGGTATTGGGATGGGGCTGCGGGTGGCGTGCTGGAGGGGGTGGTGCGGCCAGCAGTTGAGGATCGACCGAGGTGGGACGGGGTAGAATGGACATGGGGATCGACTGGGGTGGGGGGTGGGAGGAAGGGAATGGAGAAACGAAGAGAAAAAAATAAAAAAAGAGAAAAAAAAATAAATAATAAATATTTTATTTATTAAGAATAAAAATATTATTTGAGTAATAATAAATATTATTATTATGTGATTAGTAATATTATTTAAAATATTTATTATTATATGAAAAATTATAAGACTCTCTGATTTATTATTTGATTTAATAAATTTGACTTAAGAGTATTTTGAAAATTTGATGTTATATTATTAGTAATCTAATTGTCATACCAAACATATCAATCAAGATTTTCAGTAATTTTACTGCAACATTACCTGCATATACCAAATACAGTAATCAATATTACTGGCAATCTATTTAGATTACAAGTAATCCAAATTATCAAGTAATTCAGATTATCACTGTCTGACAATGCACCAAATGTAACCTAACTTTTTTTGGGATTCAATTAATATAGTGGGTCCCATATGAAAAGAGTTCACACCAACAAATCTTGGTATTACTGAAGAAGAAGTCGTGGAACAAATCAAGTGATGACTCCAACTCAAACAATGAGACGACAGCCATAGCTATGGGTGGAGAGGTGATCATTGTTAGTGGTATAATAAATGATGGTTTTGCAGGTACTACTAGTCAAGATTCTATCTGGATAATCGATCCGACTGCTTCGTATCATATTATAGTGAGGTGGGAATTATTATTGTTTATCATTCTAGTGACTTTAGGACAGTAAAGATGGGAAACGATATCTACAAGAAAAATAGGCTTAGGCAACAGTCGAGAAGCAATGGTTAAAATAATTGTTGCAACAGTAGTTCTATGGCAATAATTTTTTAACCATTGGCTTGAATTTATTTGTAGACAGCAACAGTTTTAGAGCGACAGTTTTAAACCATTGCCATAGGGTACATTATATGATAGCTAGACAATGCTTTTCAAATATCGTTGCATAAAAATTATATTTAGCAATATTTTTTGCTATTGTTGCCTATTTATTTGTCTATATGCAACAATTATTGTTGTTGTTACTTAAAATTAACATATTCTGCAGCGGCCAAAATAACCATTGTATAAAGATATAATTTTAAATAGTGATTTTTATAGTCATAGCCTGAAATGATGCTTTTAAAAAATAATTTATATAATCATCATCTTTAATCGCAGTCTAAAGCAGTGGTTATAATTGCTGTTGTATAAAGTGATTTCTTATAGCAATGAATAATATAATCATTACAGAAAATGATGTTCTTTCATAGGAGAGTTTAGAACTATTGCATAAAAATGATGCTTTCAAGCAATGACTTGTGAAACTATTATCTAAAGTGATGAGTTTTAGCAACTGTTTGTATAATCGCTGCCTAAATTGATGGTATTTAGCAACGGTTTGTTTAAATATTGCCTAAAGTGACAATTTTTAGTAATGATTTCATTTATCACGACATAAAGTGATGTATTTTCGCAACATATGATGGAACTATTGCATAAAGTGATGTTTATTAGTAGCAGAATATAGAGCCGTTGCATAATGTAATATTTTTGGATGAGAACTTATATAACTCTTGTTTTAAGTCATATAACCATTTAGTTAATTAATATTCTTCTAATATGCTAATTAATATATTTCTAATTGAGTAATTGATGTTTTTGATTAATATATTTTAATAATATTTTTTTGCTATTATTGTCTATACATCCGTACATATGCAATGGCTAATTATAAAAAGATATTTATAAAATACTAAAAGATTCAACAAAATTAGTCCATATTTGAAGATTTTGGTTGAAGTAGTATAAATTTCTCTAAATTATCTTCAGAGATATGCACATACTAAATTAGTTATCAATGAACCAGACGGATCACCAAACATAATGTGGACCACTTTCTCCCTGATCTCATCAATTGAAGACTGCAATAGATAATAAATTATTTATTAATTAATTAATCTTATTTTGATTAAGTAATTAATAAATACTTCCAACGATGAATGTTCGCTTTAAGCAGGTTTTGGGTTGGGTTCGGTCATATTGAGTCAACCCATGTAGATCTATTTATTAAATGGGCGAGATTTGAGTGTAGATCTAATATAAGCATCCAAAAGTTTATTTCTTTCATTTTAATATTGTTTGGAAAATTTTGAGTTTTGTGAGGAATTGTGGGTGGAAAATTTAAATTGGAAAACTCAAAATTTTCAAATATTTTCCCCAATTTTATCTTTTCCATTGTTTGACATCATTTTAGTCCTACATCGAAAGTGGAAAGATTTCTTAAGCCCTTTATATGAGAAAAGGATTTGGCTATGCCCCTGAGGGGCATTTGAAAAGGTTTGAAAGAAAATGTTTATTATGCATGCATGAACTGAATCGGATCGGGGGCATGGGTGCGGATCCGAGATTATCACTTGCCAGCCAAACCAAATTATTTTTATTCTTTTATTATTTATTTTAACTCTTGATTACCTTTTTAACATAACTTGCCAGCCAATTCGTATCTGATCCGATATGATGCTATTGCCACCTCTATTCTCAAGTTTCCTCTAAAATAAGTTTCTTCAAATATTAGGAGTCATATTAAGCTCCATACATAAAAAAAGATAGCACTCGTGTTTCCTCAAGTACTAATGAAAATGGATATATGCATGTACAAATTTTTATTTAAAAATAACTATAATAAATGGATATGAGGATTTGAACCTGTTAATAATCTAATTATTAGATTAACCAACAAATCCCAACTTTCATGTGTTTTTAAATTAATGGATAAATACATATATATCATTTAAATCGATCAAAAACTCATAATGATGTGGAAAACTAAGGAAAAATGGAAAGAGATAGGAAACTTAAATGAAAATAAAATTTCTCCATTCGACTGCTCGCATGCCTTTCTACGTCGATACTTAAAATTCTTCCCCGTTCGGCCACTACAAGCCTCACACCTAATTGAGCCTCTTGATCTTTCCTATTCGGCCGCTCCAAGAGTTAGGGCATTGTGATCCCTTTAGTTGAGCCAAAATGCTAGAAGCCCCTATCTAGATTCACCAAAGTTTCTTTCAGTTTAATTAAATGCTATTTGATTCCAATTTGATTGAATTTTCTTAAATCAAATCTATCTTTGAGCTTGTCCTAGCTAGAAATCAACCCCTAGCATTGAGGAGTCGACCCCTCAAAGCTAAAAGGACTACGAGTCAACTTGAAGAGTCAGCTCGCAGACTCCTATGCCACATAAGTCAACTCATAGAAAACCTCAAGTCGACCTCTGGATAAGAGTTGACTCGACCTTAAAGAGTCAGCTCGCTGACTCCTATGACATTGGAGCCAACTCTTGGAAAATCTCGAGTCGACCCTAAACAAGAGTCAACTCGAGGGTTTTCTCGAGTCAACTCAAGGGTCAGGAATGGGCTTTTATTTGAGTCACCTCAGACCGCTGGCCATTTTATGTTGTTGACCCCAAGGAATGATTTTGATGATTACAAAATATTAGAGTATAAAAATTTATCTAATATCTTTCAAAGTTTCTTAAGAATATTTTTGAAGGTATACATAATGTTTGATGAGCTTTGGAATCACTTGGGATGCTACTTGGATAAGAATGAACAAGTTTGAAAGTGATTCAAGTGAGAAAACCCATGTTTAGACCTTAGAGTTGACTTATGGAGTGAAGGAGTTGACTCTGGCATGACATAGTGTTTTGGCACACAGGCGAGTCGATTCATTTGGGAAAGAATCGACTCCTCCAAAGGTATAGAAAGCAATTTTCTATATCAAGTCTGCGAGGCGACTCATTTGTTTTACAAGTCGACTCTCTCAGAGGGATAGAAAACAACATTTTTGGAGCAGGTCTGTGGGTCGACTCATTTGAGGGATGATTCAACTTATTGTAAAATGAGTCGACTCATTTGGTCTGCGAGTCCACTCCTAGGGCTATGCCCTAACTCTCTTCTAGTCATGCAAAATTTGTCTTTATACAATGGTTTAGTAAATATATCAGTAAGTTGGTTAGAATTTATACAAAGGTAAGTATCATATCATTGTTTTGCGCATGATCTCTAATGAAATGATATCTGATATTGATATGTTTTGTTTTAGAATATTTAATTGAATTCATAGTTTGATTTATAGCACTAGTATTATCATATATTATAGAAAGTTTGTTACATTTAATACCATAATCTTCTACCAGTTATTTGATCCATAAGATTTGAGCACAACTTTCAACTGCAATATATTTAGTTTCTACTATTGATAATGCTATCAAATTTATTTTTTGCTAAATAATGAGATCAAATTTATACCTAAAAATAGACAAGTTCTACTTGTACTCTTTCAATCTAATTTGCATCTGCAAAATCAGCATCTAAATAGCTGATTAGATTGATTGAGGATTGCTTAGAATACCATAATCTAATATTTAAGTTTAAATAAATACTTAAATATTTTTTTAATAGTAATTGTGTGAGATTTTTTAAGATTAGATTGAAATCTAGCACACATGTACTTCATAGGATCTTGAGATAGCTATCTGACTTCATTAGATACTTGAACACTACCATCCTTGTTCAATCTATTTACATATGAGAAATATTATTACAAGGATTAGCCATAATTATAAATCTCAATAATAAGAGAAATATCCCATACATTTTATCAAACATGAAACAACATAAAATTTATGAGCCTTAAGACCATTCATGGAAGGTATTATTTGCAAGCACTCTATGCCTCTTCGTCTTGCATTGGGATTTTGCATCGCAAGGATAGCAATTTGCTTCTTATCATGCAAGATTATTTAATGAGAGATCAAAGTATTTACTTTCACTAGAAGAAAAATGAGTATTAGTGACTGCTATTAGCGATGGTAGATCAACTGTCGCTAATAAATATTTTTATCAATGATAATTAATGGCTATAAATATTTTACTGACGGTAATTAGCGATGGTAATTTTGCCATCGCTAATAAAAGTTTTTTTATTTTTTTTAAAGATTATTAACGATGGATTTTTAATTGTTAGTGATAATATTTTCTCATTGCTAATAAAAAATATTTTTTTAATGTTATTAGCCATTAAATTTTTTATTTATTTATTAGAATTATTAATGATAGTGAAAAAAATATTAGCGACGGGCCATCGCTATTAACCATTAGCGATGGTACTATTAGCGACGACGTGTCCATCACAAAAATAAATTTTATTTATTTATTTATTATAATTATTAGTGATGGTGCGAAAAGTATTAGAGACGGTAAATGCCATTAGTAATAATTATTAGCGGTGGAATATCTATCACAAATTTTTTTTTCTATTTTCTCTGAATATGGTATAATTTAAATTAAAGTCTATCTTTATCGTTCATTATCTAAATAATTATCATTAAAGTATCATCGCAAAAGATCACCTTGATTCGATGGCCCTAGATATATCGATCATTAAAATTTGATTTCGACGGTTACGAACGATTGCATGATGATATGATAGATAGAGACCATCGATGGATTCAAAATTTATAACGATGATCTCGATGATATTTGTAGCATACTATCAAAATTTTATTTCAATCGGATATCATTATTATGATCAATTTAGTACGAGATGATTTGAGCCATTAATAAAAATCGAGTGATCAAAAGATCAAACAGCATTTGATTATAATATGATTTTTCAGATAAATGATCTTTGCTACTACTTTGATCATTTGTACGATGGTGATCGTAAAATTTAAACTGTACATATATGAACGATCCAAAACTATATGTCTCTTGATACTCATTCTTTAAGTCCTCAAGTAATTATACTTGTGCTTTTTTAAGATCTATTTAACGTGAATGGTTCATATATGCATGGTTTGAATTTTATGATCATCATCATACAAATGATTAAGATAGTAGCAAAATTATTTATCTAAAAATCATCTTAATCGGACGTCGTTTGGTCTTTTGATCACTCATTTTTCATTTAACGATTGAAATCATCCCGTGCTAAATTGATCATAATAATGATGTCCGATTTAAGTAAATTTTGATAACATGCTATAAATATTATCGAGATCATTGTTGTAAATTTTTAAATTCATCGATGGTCTCTATCTATTAGATCATCATGCGATCGTTAGTAGCCATCGAAATCGAATTTTATTGATCGACATAGCTAGGGCTATCAGATCGAGATAATTTTTTGTGATGATACTCTAACAATAATTATTTAGATCATGAATGGTGAAGATGGACTTTAAATTCTAAAATTATACCATATTCAAATAGTTTTTTAGAGATGGAGTCATGGTTATTAGCGATGAATTTTACTGACGGCAATATGTCGTCACTAATATCTTTATCGACGGCATGTTTGCTGTCGCTAATAGTCCGCCATATAAATCACCGTGGAAATTTTTTTCATTCGCCCGCTTATTCTCTACTATTCCCGCTCCTCATCCTCCTCTCATCAGTGCCCTTAGCCCCCAACCCCCTTTCCTCCCGTCTCTCCGACGTCCCATGGTCGCTCTGACACCGTCGACCCCGTGGCCCTACCCCAGTCCGACCCCATCGGCCCCACAGCCCCTGCCCTAGCCCCATGGCCCTCCCCTGCTGCCCCAGCCCGGGCCCTACTCTGTCGGCCTCCGAGCCCCGCCCAAGCCTCAACATCCCCGGCATGACCCCATGGTCGCCTCGAGCCCTCTCCATTGGATCTCGAGCCCCTCGACCACCTCCCACCTCTCCGAGCCCTGGCCGCCTCCTCGAGCCCCGACCACCTCCACTTGACTGCCTCCAGTCTCCTCTTTCCCCGCCGCTTGATCTGGCTTCCCCGAGCTGTCGACCGCCTCCCCAAGCCCCTAGCCCCGACCCACCTCCCCCGACCACCTTTCTGAGCCCCAAGCCCTCGGTCGCCTCCCCGAGCCCCGAGCCCCCTCCCTCGGCCACCTCCTCGAGCCTTCGTCCGTCGAATCTCGAGCCCATCGATCGCCTCTCACCTCCTCGAGCCCTGGCCACCTCCTCGAGCCCCCGGCCACCTCCCTTAGATTGGGTCATCAATTATCAGTATGTGATGGTTTAATCTTTTGGATCTTTATTTTGATGGTTTCTTGATATTTTGTTTGATGGTTTATTGTTGTCCAGGTGTTAACATACAGAGTGGAGAATTATAGTGATAATATGATTGGATTGCAGTCAAAGAAGTTATTGGATAATTTCATACTGCCCATTCATGTATCATGATTCTGAAAATCTGATGTAGTATTTATTTTAAACTTTCATTATTTACATGTGTATCTTTAATATTTATTTTTTTATCCATTCGCTAGTTTCACGTGCACACTGTCTTCTTTATATTTCAGATCTTATTTGTATCCAAGGTTAGATAATATTGGTTATCCATGATTCTGAAAATAGTTCTCATACTTGTAGATTAATCGAGTTGAGTACATGCATTCAAAGGCCTAGTCGTAAAGCAAATAAGGTACATTATTATATTACACTGGCTCTATTTTTTAGTGTTTAAGAATATGAATTGCATTCGTTGGTCTGATGCTGCAGCAGAACTTGTATCCTTTTATGAATAAGTTAGTATCAAGATTTTGATTCATCCTACTTAATTATAGATTGATATTGTTAAACATCAAATTTTTACTTGTTATGTATTGATGTCTTCTACTTTTCAAACCTAAATGCCTTGATATTAGTTTTCGCATGTCTAGTTTGATTGATTCACTAATATTAATTAATGTCGATTGTACCTTAGACTGCTTATCATGTATGATGATCAGAATAAGAAAAATTCTTGGATTGCTTAAAATAATTTGTGAATGCAAGAATGAAAATTCTTGTATAGTCAAATTTTTGAAGGAGAATTTCTGCATCTCCAAAAAAAATTCACTTTTACAGGGTTTACTTTTGTTGACCCTATGATTGATTTTGATGATTATAAAATATTAAGTGATTATGGTACTAATCATTGTTTATGAGTGAATGTAGAATTTTCTAGATGCTTAAAATGAAGACATTATTTGTAGAAAAATCTTCTCAAAAGAATAATAATTAATGATCAAATGAGACTCAAACAAAAATTTTAGAAGCCTAAATGTTGTAAAAGACCTTAGAATTATGGTGGAAGAAGTTCTCAAAGATTGAAGTCAAAAAGCCACTCAAACAAAAGAATGTGCAGAAATTTTTAGTTGGCAGTCACCTCGGGTCGACTCAAGATAGATTTCGGGTCGACTCAAGCTAACACAATGAAGAAAAGATTTATAGCATGCAAAAGTTTCAGCCGGCACTCCCTCGAGTCCACTCAAGTTGGGCGTGAGTTGACTCAAATGAATAGTAATAAAAAAAGCAAAGTTTCAGAGTAGAAAAATTTCAACTGAGCGGAGGAGCCGAGCGACTCAAATTGATCGAGTCGAATTGTCAAAAAATAACAAAGAGCATGATTTTAGGATAAAGTTGAAGTAGACTCGTAGGCTAGTCGAGTTGACTCGAGGCACAGTCGAGTCGACTCAAAGCTTAAGTCGAGTCGACTCAAAGATCAGCTGAGTTAACTCAAATCTCACCAGCTAGTTCTGCAGAATTTCTGAACTTTATAAAATTTCAACGGCTCTATTTGTTTCCAACAGCTAGAATAGTTATTTAGCCTCCAAAAAGGATTTAAAAGTTTCCAAACTTAATGAAGAAGCAAGAGAAATGGATTGGAAGAAGAAATCATTTAAATTGAGAGAGCTTCATTGAATATCCAAAAAAAAGAAGAAAAAAGAGAGAAACCAAGCTTCAAATTTAGAGAGCATTCATGAGATATCTTTCATAACTTTTTAAATATCCCCTCAGTATTCAAGAAAGAGCGTTCAAGCTTCAAAAGAGCCATCACTCGGCCTCTTCTTCATACTTCAAAAAGAGTTTCTTTTATTTTTATTTATATCGAATTTATCTACTTGTATTTTGTTCTTTATAAATTTCTTTGGAGGAAAGAAACTTAGGGATTAGGCCCGTCCAAGTTTAAAATTGAACTTGTAGATTTTGGTTGGTGGGTCTGAAAAATCAACTGAATTATTAGTGAGCTTGAAAAACTAATGGTGTAAGATTTTGGTTGGTGATCTTGAAAAATCAACTGAATTTTGTTTGTGAGCCTGAAAAATAAATACACTATAATCAAAGAAAATTATAGCAAAATTTTCAAAAGAAGCTTGAGGAGTGGACATAGAAGCAGATTGCTTCGAACCACTATAAATTTGTGTATTTGTGTTGTGCTATCTTGCCTACATTTTCTCGCTTTACTTGATTTTAATTCTTGCCTTTCATTAGATTATAAGTTGCATAATTTAATTGATTATTTGCTTCAGCTGCTGTACATAATGATCGCATCACAATCACTTAATATAGCTTAAAGTGAAGCACATATATGCTTGGAGTTTAATTTGATTAAAATTTTTATAAGAGCCTAATTCACCCCCCTAGATTTGGTACCTTTGGGTAATAAGTGGTATCAGAGCAAGTGCTCTAATATTTGATTGTTGATCTAGCAATTAAAGAGCCAAAGATCATGGCAATCTAAATAGAATTTTTGCTTAATGAAGATTATTCTATTGATCGACCTCCTATACTTAATGGATTAATTATGCTGCATCCTCATATAAGTATATGATTATAAGTTATGAAAGATTATAATAGATGGCACACATACCCCCAATGCATTAATTGAGCATGATAAGAAAATGGTCCAACTAAATGCTAAAGCCATGAATATATTTTATTATTCTTTAGATATTAATGAGTTTAATTTAATTTCTTCATGTATTTCAGAAAATAATATGGAACAAATTAGAAACTACTTTTGAGGGAGTAAATCAAGAAAACATCAAGCTCCCAAGAAGATAAGGAAGCTCACCCTAACTTATACCTCATAGCTCATGAGGATGAAAAGAAAAGAAAAGAAGAAACAAAGGAAAAAAAAACATTGATTAAGGGGGAGCAAAGCAAAGTAAAGAAAATAAAAAGAAGAAGAAAGCATTGCAAATCCTTGCTTGATGGCTCAAAATGATGAGGTAACATTGATAATTCTTCTGAATTTATATTTGATGAGCTTCAAGAAGCTTTCATGAATTAATGGGTGAATTCAAAATTTAAGGCTAAAAGTAAAGAGCTTAAAGATCAAATCTTTTTTAGCTAATGAAAAGAATAATCTTTTAAGTGAAAAGAAGATCTTTGAAAAAATGAATTCTTGGCTAAAGAAAGGATGTATTTTTAAATACAAAAATCTTTAGTTGAAAAAATATTAAGTTGAAAGAGGAATTCGAAAATCAAAATTTTACATTGAAAAAAAAACTCCTAAGATCTGAAAAATCTCTTTTGGAATAAAATACTAAATTAAGAAAGAGATTGAATATTGAAGCCTATGCTTGAAAAGTTTACACTCGGATCACAAAAGCTTCAATCAATTTTGAATCATCAAAAGGCTATTTTTGATAAAGCTGGACTTGGATACAACTCCTTAAGAAAATAGAAATTTGTTAAGGATGTGTTTACCAAAGCTTATTTGAAAATCGTTCTATAATTTGCTTTAAATGCAATAAAGTTGACCACAAAATTTTTGAATGTAATACTAAAAGAATTGATTATATTTGATTAAGTAAATATGGGTTCCAAAAGGAACCATAAGCTCTAACCTCAATGGACCCGTGATGGGCTTGGGTACCAAAAGCTAGAAAATAATTTTTGCAGACAGACCAAGTATCCAATGAAGTAAAAGGAGTTAATTCTTATGGATGAATAACTTGGACTTAAGAATATGGGTGATGATATTGATAAAAGCTAAACATTTCTTTATATCATACCATCAATATATACTGAATTTATTTAGAGTGAATAATTGATTTTGATGATTTATTCATGCTTATAATGATCATACTCCATGACTTGAATGTTTTGATGTATTACTTAAATTAGTATATCATTTTGATTATTTGTTTTCAAGCTTAAGTTTTTATCCTAAATTCAGCATGCTTGTTCAATCCCTTGTATCATCTTAATTGATTAAGCATAGATTTTTACTTTAAATTTAGCATGTTTTCTTAACTCCCCATATCACATCATTATTTGAAAACTTAAATCAAGATGAGCTTGATTGTATAAGGATCTATTTGAGTGCCAAACTTATAAATTGATTTAACTTTTGACATCCCCAATAAGATACATGATTATTGAAACTTTTCAAAAATGCATGATCTAAGTATTTGAAGATAAAACACTTATTCATAAAAGATCATGTACTCGATATTGATTTGCATTGCATCCTAGGATGATCCTTAAGGATTTGAAATTCCCTTGTTGAACCAAACTCATAGAGCCTTTATCTAGTTCCCCTTGACCTAATCTTGATTTAATTTGATTGATCATTATACTCCTACTTCATTAATTCTTGATTTCTCAAATTGATTTGAATATCATTCTTGATCCTTAATTTTATTAATTTTGATCAAATTTTCTTGAATCAAAATTTTTTTTGAACTATTTCTACTTTGAGGAGTCGACTTTTAAACCTAGGAAGTCAACTTATGCTTTCAAAAAAAAAGTAATTATGTGAGGAGCCGACTCTAGGTTTCACTAGAGTCGACTCCTCTTCAGGAGCCGACTCTTGGTTTAACAGGAGTCGACCTCTTTGTCTAGGATGGGTTCTCAAGTGAAAATGTCTTAAGGCTCTATCATTCTATTTCTAATTTTCTCGAATCATAATTCTTTTAAATCTCTCTCTCATCAAAATTGGATCTCTCTTTTCATTTCCACCCTATTCTTGTGGTCCTTGTTCTCCAATGGCATCTCGAAAGTAATTGACAAAAAGGAAGAGAAACTTCCATGCAAGAAAGAAGGACCAAGCATCAAAATAATCTTTGAGCTTTTAGACCAAGAAAGAATTTTAATTATATAGAAATTAAGAGATTGAGCTAAGCAATTATGTATTCTTTTGATCTATCCGAACTCAATTCAAGAATTCTTTAGAAATATAAAGCTCGGGGTTGAAACTTTAGACTCAGAAGTTTGAGGTGTCCGTATTGTGTTGGATGATATAAGATTAGCTTGGACACTAAGAATATCTGCTGATGGGCTGAAAATTTATCTGCTCCTTGGATTTGCTCACCTATCCTAGATCAGTGAGAGAATTTTATGGTTGCATAAAAGTGAGAGTTGAAAGTCTAGTTTTAAGATAAAAGGCATGCAGGTTGAGATGGATGTTGATAATATTGGATGCATGCTAGGAGCACCTCAGATTGTCTCAAGCAGTGATATATTTAAAATTTATATTGGTTTGAGATGATGTTGAGGGTATTGAGGATATCTGTGCCAGTCAGTTGAGTATAGAAATACGACTACTATGACTAGCAAGATCTTCTTCATATTAGTCATGCATCATATTCTCCAGAAGATTCCACTTTGTATACCAGCACTCATACTATAATAGATGCCAGGATTGAGGATCCAGTAGTTTAAAAATATATATATATCCACCTCCATAGATCGATCATCCAGAGAGCTCAGGTCGATTATTTGGTATACTGGATGAGAATGTATTTATCGATAGAATTTCTATTAGAATCATTCCTTCTGTTTGTACAAAGATTCAAAGGTATACTTCATAGGCACAATAGATAAGATGAGATCTGATGGAGGCACAATCATTGGTCAGAAAGAAGTCAATGTGATTGATTCAGGCTATCACTTCAGCGAGGGAGTATGTGCATAATTGAGGCCAGTTATTTGGAGATACTAGACCACCCTCTCCATCTAGTCAACCTAAACTTCTTTTAAAGCTATACTAATCTACTCTCACTTAGGATGCTAGGATTTATTCTTAGAACTTTAATGACCCTAACAATCCATTTTTAGATTTCTTAGGATATAGCTCTTATATATCTTGTTTGTTTTCATGTTTAAAATAATAAAAATTTAGATCACTTTTGTAATCATATTTTTAGCAAATCAATGAAAATATAATTTTTATTAAGCTTAATGTGTTTGATGTTTCTACTTATTTAATGATTATCCTTATTTACTTAATTGAATATTTATCTTTTTTATAAAACTAAGAGGGAGAAATATATATAAGCTAATATTAAATTTAAATGAATACTTATCAAATTGAATAAAAGTGC
>KE506118.1:138698-153076 GCA_000441515.1 Elaeis oleifera
ATCTAGATGGTATCCAATTCAAATCAGATTTGAACATACCAATAAAATCATATTTTAACCAAATTTGGATGTGAGATAGAGAAGGAAAAGGACTCTTTGGTGTCAAAAAATCTTATGCAAAAACTATTTTTGTGTGAGGAAATATGGCATCAAAAATTATGGCGCAAGGAGAGGAAGGGTCCAACGCAATATGACTCTTGGTTTCCTAATTTGAATCCAAACCAAATCATATCTGGTTTAGCCTAAATAAAATAGATAAAATTTGATCTAATTAGGTTCATAAATTCTTAATCAAATCTCAATTAAATTAAAAATTGATTGAACCAAAGTCCTGATCAAATCAGGGATAATTCTCCCTTAGCGATTAGGTCATCTCATAACCTTATCGGGTCAAACCTAATTGAATCTAATTCAATTAAATTTTATGTAATCCTTTTTGCTCTATCAAATTGAGCTAATTAGCAATCTAATTACTAATTAATTTTCTATTAATTTACTAATACTTGGTGAATAAATTTATTGTAACTTTTGCCTAAGGTTAATCATCAATCAAATTATCGATTAAATCCTTGAACGATTTTCAATCGTTGATCAGCCACATAATCAGTCAGAAATTTTTTTTGAGTGTGACCCCATAGGTTCAAACTTAAGCCGGTAGCACAGAAATAAATTTTCAAATTAATCGATATAACCATCTAGCAATGGTAACCCAACGTTCAAATAGGTCGAATGATGGCGAAGCAACATTGAAGAATCTACTGGCATACGATTACCATATAATTCATCTCTTTGACCCTAATACTCGAAATGACCTAAGATTTAACTGTCAATCCTAGATTAGTCATCCACATTATATTTCAATCTTTTAAATCCATCTCATGAATTATCCGAGCCCAGATTTTGCTAAATTGAATACATTGATATATTAACTCTTACTAATTCGAAAGGGTCAATCCCATCTTGACTCACGCACCGACTTGATAAGTATTTGATTGCACCCAACAACCTTCTGTCACTGAATTATAAATTCAAATAGTCTGGGATCAAAGTACAGTGAGTTGCTTGTAAGTCGCCATGGTGATCTCAGGTCGGAGGGACACTTATATCTCCATATCCTTCGCGAGCTACTCTTGACAGCAGAGTACTCCACAGTTGGTCACGTTCAGTGACGATGTACTCCTACATCTCACCTGCATGCCATACCAGTATCTCTATACTATTTGGTTACAAGGACAACCAATGCATATGGCATACAACGACCTACACTTGATATCGCTATCGTCCTAATAATAGCGTATCATTTGGTCGTGAATCAGTTTAAGGACTACGTGATAAATCCTCCTTTATTGATCAAAATAGTCTTAAAGATTTTATCACAATATAGAAGTTCATTAAAAGATGTAACCTTATGATGAAAAAGATCAACTAACTTTATTATTGATCAATTCATATACATTTATAATTAGCACAATCATCAAACGACTGTCTTCAGGACATATTTCCTAACACACATCTGTGGGCCCGCCATGCATGGGCATGCACCAGCGGATGCGTGGCCCAGCACGCAGGGGGCTGTGCGGGCTAGCCGCGAGCGCACGGCCCAGCATGGGGGTGCTCGAGCATGTGCGGTGCGCTGCCCAAGCCTAGGCAATGCGTGCTTGCGCGGCCCAGGCGACCCTGGCATGGTCCATCGGGCGCTCGCACGATCCACATGCAAGCGAGTGAGTAGCGAGTGAGGAGCACTGACATGGCGTGTGACTGGCGAGTTGGTGCATGGCAGGTTCATGTGGGCGTAGTTCAGCCATGGTTCACATGCGGTCCACGAGCGATTTTGCACGATCCGATGATTTTGGAGTAAGCCACTCGCGATCGGATGGTTGAGAATAACTTCATATTTGATTAGGTGATCGGTGGCCCTGATATGCACGATCGAATAGCTCTGGTGCAAGCCGATCACAATCGGACAGCCACAGATGGTTCTAGAATTTTATTCGATCTTGATATCCTATAGAAACAGTATTTTGGAGTTTCTGGAGCCTATATAGCTCCAATTGATGTGCTGTTTATTGCGTTGGAAAGCTGATGATGTCCTGATCGTGCATAGGAGAAATCAGAGTAGAGAAGAGGCTTTGAAAGCCATCGAGAGAGAGTCTGATGTGTGCTGAGGGTGTACAGCAGGCAAAGCAGACACTGTAGAGCACCTACAGGAGATCGGGGGCAGAGTAGAGCGTCAGGCAGAGCAGCTGTGGTGAGGCATGATGAGTGGCTTCCACAAAAAGCATCTAGGGGCATCGAGGATCCAAGTACTAGCAGGCCTATAAGAGGCTCTCTTTGGAGGATTTTGAGAGAGCTTTTATGAGGATAGCTTCTAGTTGAGAGAGGTGTATATATAGAGAGTTGAGAGTGGGTGTTCTCCTTTTATATTATTTTTTCTTCTAGTGAAGCTTGCATGCCCCATGGAAGCAGCACTTGGGCTGTTCCACATACTTGATTGTATATTTTCTATTTTATTTTATTTTTTGCTGCAACATGTGGTACCAGATCCTGCATAACAATTGGTATCAGAGTGAGTGATATCATAATAATTTTAATTTTAACCATACACGCATTTTTTTTTGCTTCAGGTGGATTGAACCTCCTCTGGACACTCAAAAATTGATTAAAGTGCTATGCATCTTAGAAGCATGTAAGACATGCATCTTACAAATAGACATTGGCCCAAGCAGAGTCCATGTAGCATTGACCACTAGAGCATGAGCATGGCATATGTGATCTAAACATGTAGGAACGTAGAGCAGACAATGAGAACTATTGGATGCTCCTCACAAATTGCTTAGGAGTTTACATATAGTATCTCCAACCTCTCTACCTTTTTTATTGTTTTCAACTTGATACGCTAGTTTATGCAAGAAAATTCTCAAGTAGGAACCTAAAAGAGCCAGATGCTTAGACTTAATTTGGCATGATTTTAATACTCAAGCCTAGTCTTGAGCCAAATCTCTCTTGAAACTGGCTCAATAATCTCGACCAAGCCTTCTTGGCTATAAAAATTTTTGGGCCAAATTAATTTAATCCAGGTCGAATTGTTTTAAATACATTCCATCATTCTTTGTAAGGCCTAGTCCATTTGACCAGCCTTGCCATGTTTGGACCAGCCTGACACATGTCACACACATACTGTAGAGAAGAAGATTCTTACTGGGAGTCTTCTTTCCTCTCGATTTTGATAAATGTATCGGGAGTCCTAGGGCATGCCAAATTCAAGCTAAAACCTAGGATCTCATCTATTTAAATAACCCCAACTCCAATTATTCCCTATCATCAAAGATTGTCACAGCCCATGGCCCTTTCCTCCCTTTACTCCCCTTTGAAGACTATTGATCAAGCTCATTACAGCAATTAGAAATTGCAACCAAGCCCTCACTAGAACTTAGCTAAGGATCCTAAACTCTTCCCCTTTCTATTCTTGCATGAAACCCCCACCATTGGCTTTTCTGAAAAAAGCTGAGGAATATGGGCCCTATTTCTCCCCTATTTTTAGCTCTAAAAATCCATCCTATTTCTCCTTTTCTGGTCATCCCAACTGCTGGCATTTCTTATTGGATATCGGGGCTAGTCCCCTACATCGGCTTATGGCCTTTGCTGGAGCCTATCCACTAGCAATCCATTGATAAGGGTCTAATCCCTATTTTTCTATCATTTATTTTATTTTCCATCATCAGCTACCCTATTGCCACTGCAATTAGTCCTTATTGCTACTCCTCTAGTTGTTGAACTCCACATAGACCACCTAATTGTGCTCCTCTTCTTCTTGCTCTTCTTCTTTTCATCGTTGTTTCTCTATTTTCTATTTTATTTATTTCTCTCTCCTTTCACTTCTTCTCTCTCTTCTTAGATCTCTCTCTAAATGATCATTAATCATAGATGTTCCCTCTTCTGCAACCTCCATTGATGAACAAAAATCATCAAGAATAAATACAAACTTAGGCCCTAAGAATTAGGTCACCTTAAGGTCCCCCATAATAAACAACAAGATTGGAGGATAAACACAAACACCACAAAATAAACATAAATTCTAGAGAATAAATAGAAACTAACCTAGGATAAATGCAAACAAATCCTCCATGTTCATTGCCTTATCGACTCCTATATGAGAAATACAAAAATCTTCAAAATAAACACAAACTCAGCATAATTAATACAAAGCCTGTGGCAATAAATAAAACATTCAGAATAAATGCAAACTTGGCCCTCAACCCTTGGGACACCTTAGGGTTCCCTTATGATAGACATCAATAGTGGATGATAAACACTAACTTTTCACTACAAAAAAATTGATTATTAGCGATGGCCATACACCATCACTAATAATAGAATACTGTCACTAATGGTATTAACGATAAAAGCCATCGCTAAAAAGCCATCAAGAAAAAGCTCGACACTGAAGGTGCATATTAGCGATGACAAAAATACCGTCGCTAATAACAAATAGTAGTGACAGCTTTCCATTGCTCATAATATTTTTTAATTAAATTAAAATTTTAAAAATATCAGCAACGATTTCTTCCATCTCTAATAAGCCATCACTAATAAAAGTTTTTTTAAAAAAAATTAGTAAGTATATTTATTAAGACCAGTTATAATTTAATTAACAAGCAATTATATTTACTAAAATCTATCGTAATTAAATTAACAAACAACATATATTTATGAATATTATAATAACTAATAATTAACTATCACCATCATAATAAAAAATAATATTATATATTACATCAAAATTAAATTATATGAATAATACAGCTCAAATATCAAATACATTACATCAAAACTAAAAAGAAAATCAATAGAGATCCTCCTCCTCGTCCTCCCCCTGCTCCTGTACGTCCACTATAGTAGCAGGTGGATGAGAGTCGGATGTCTCAGTATCCTGTAATAAAAAAATAAAATATTATTAATAACTTTAGAACTAAATTAATTAAATTATAAACTAAAGTAATTGATGTGCCTCAAGTTTAAACCTTTACGGAGGGATATATTTTGATATACTATAATTCATGAATGGATTATTTTTCTTATTCTATTTGATGATACGAAGCTATAGATACCCCCAGTCAGTACTCTATCAGATGGTTAAGTTGAATTTTGACCTCTTGGGTACTCCCTCCCTCCTACTTGAAGCCTAAACTAGTACAGAGGAATATATTTCGATATACTTTACTAATTCTTGAATGGATTATTCTTATATATTTCATTTGATGATATAGAGCTATAGACACCTCTAGTCCATTCATCGAATGGTTAGATTAAATTTTGACTCCTTAGATACCCATCCCTTTCGCTTCAAGCCTAAATCGGCATGGAGGCATATATTTCGATATACTCCTCCAATTTTCGAATGAATTATTCCTACATGTCTCATTTGATGATATGGACATATCTACACCTCCATCCCATCCATCAAATAGGTAGATTGATTTTGACCCTAGGTCCCCTTCCTCCAACTCAAGCCTAACAATGTGAAGCTTCTAAATATAAAATTAAATAAGTAAAAATTATTAATATTGCTTGACTTATCTATTGTGATGGCTGTGATAATGAGCTTAGTTGATTAAGTAGATATGGATCTCAGACAATCTCAACAACCATGTCACGGACGGTATTTCAAAAACTCTGAGGTTGCTAACAAAAAGCCTCTACACGATCTCTTCGATATGTGCATCACCCCATGTCTGGGTCATTGAGGCTTAAGAGGAGGATGTCGAAGACCAGCAAGCTACTGAAGGGTTGAAGCTATGCTCAAACCCGATGACCCGACTCCTACTCACCCTCCAGTGGCCCTGAGCCATCCTTCGAGATCAAGGAGGGGCTAAGAGGATGGATCCTCACTGTGTCGTGCTACGATGTACTCTACATAATCTATCTATATAGTTTAAAATTTATTAGTACTATTATACATATCAGTATATATAAAATTTAATAAATAATCTTTTAAATTACTACGATCTGTTTAGACCTAGAATCTAAATAATCACCGGTCCTCTTAGACTGATGTATAATCTCCCACGGCTGCAGCTACCACGATACATGACCCAGCTATCATATCTACAATAAATAATAAAATTAAGTTAATAAAATAAATATATGATCAACTAAATATGAGATTAATATAAGTTTAGAATTTTTATCAAGCTATCTACTATAACATGTGTGCTAACGGAGCTGTCGGTGTGCTTAATTGAATTTTACTGGATAGTCTGATTTTGTCAGGCCCTCTGCCGTCTACTAGAGTACTCCTCACTACTCCACTGATCACAGAGGGCCTCCCATACATCCTCCATATTTAGTGATTCATGAAAGACATTCAGTCCGATGGTGACTCAAAATTGAAGAATTCAATGGCAGATTGTCTGATATGGTACAATCCATCCTGGAGCCTACATATGGCGACCTCTTCGAAGACCTAACGGCCAGCCTCCTCATCTAGAGGAGTCTCAAATCGATAGCATAACTGTAAATAAAGGATGGCATGTATTAATAATTCAAATACAAACATACTCTGAATTTAAAATTAAATACCTTTGACTTACCACAAACATCTCCCATGCAACGTCATGAGCCCCCGATGACCTACTGAAAAACTCATTCACTGGCCCTGGCATTAATCATCGAATGATCTCAGTAACCACACGAGACACCTCAGGCTCCCTAAATATCCTATAAAATTGATTTTGAATAATAAATATTGATTCTAAAATAGTTAAAATTTTTTAAGCATATTTCTCAAAGATTTAGTACTTACGAACAGCTCTGAATGTGCACGAGCTCTCTATCCTCTAGTCGAGTTGGAGGTACCGTGAGCCGAGTGGGTCCTCTATCACAGTGTTAAGGTTGAGAGCTGGCCGCTACTCCATGTGACTATGGGATCAATGGTGACCCCACATCATCCGAACCTGAGAGTAGTAAAAGATCATAAAGAATATTATATTAGATAATAAATGATAAAATAATCTAATGAAAAGTTTTTAAAGTGTTATGCCTCATGATGTGGGTGCTGTAGAACCATATGAGCTGGCTGTACGAGAGTTTTTCTTCTAGAGCTCTATCCTCTGAAGCTCTGTCCTCAGCTAGCACGGGTCCATCCTCTAGGAGTAGTCATTCTGTTATATTTGAAATAAAATAAATAGTTTCACAGATTAATTATACAATTATGACAAGTAATATAATAATTGGAATGATAAAAGATAAGTATGAAAAGTATATAAACAAGCAAACCAGAAAGACAAAAATGGCTCCATCTACCTTGGGATCGACTCCTGCTATGTGCCAGTCTTTTCCAACATACCAGAGTAGACTCTTTTGTCCTTGAGATCAACTCCTTCCTTCTTAGGGTCGACTACTCATCGATCTCTTCAGATGTTTGGTACCTTTTGGATTCTTCTTCTGATTCTTTCTCTTCCTCCTCTTCTTCCTCTTCTTCCACTTCTTCCTCTTCTTCACCTTCTTAGATAGGATTGCTCTTTAAAACAAACTCAGTATGATCTACGTCCTCATATTGGCATCATGTAGGAGAATTCTCGGAGCATCCAACTCTGCATCTGTTAAAGACTGATGAACTCCTAATGTTCATCTTTTGAAATATTCTGATAAATGGGACTTCATCAAGCTCGTAATGAACGGCTCGAGACTTAATTTACATACAGCCCATCAATCTTTCTTCCTCTCTCCTTTGATAGAAAAGAAGTATAATACACTTAAATAGCTTGTTGAGCTAGCATAAAAGGATCGTTGATATATGCTTTTGATCCATGTTTGATTTTAATAAGCCTATACCGTGGATCAAGCTTCATACAGTTATCCTTATCAAACCATTAGTACCTAAATAGAATAATACTATTACCTCCAAGGTAGGTCAACTTGATCACTTCTTTGGAGATTCTATAGTAGTCACTCTCCGTCTTTTCCCACCAGCTGCCTTTTATACACACACCTGTTAGATGTATGTCCTAGAAGCCAATTAGGCTGATACATGTAATCATTCTAAGGGCATAGTTTGTAATCCTAACTTTTTAATGAAATAAATTCAAATTATTTATCCTTTCATATTATGTAATGTGTCTATAAATCATTCAATAAATTAACAAGATGATGACACATATTTTAAAAGTTAAAATTTAAGATATGTGTCATTGATAGTTAATTCATAAACTACTCTCCACTGTAGGATGATCATGGGGATAGTGATCGATCTAGATAGGTTGGTGCACAGATCATTTTCTTATGGGTAGATGAGTCTCGAATCTATAGAGTGGAGATACTGAATGAGAGTACAGGTATTTGTTGAGGAACAAGGGTACTGAACGTGACAAACACGATTAGTCACTTAGATATCTAACTTCTCATCGTGACATACTCGATGCGGCAGTAGTGTAAATGTTTCTTCGATCTGCGGTGCCTCGGCTATTTATAATGAAGTTACTATACTTTGACTACACTATAACTCGATGTTCTAGTCATATGGAGCCTTGAGGTGTATATTGGCTATAGTAGATTCATTATAGGAATAGAGTGTGCACCTATATAGGATCTATCGATCCTGGTAGTTAGAGAAATTTTTATGAGGATCATGAAACTAAGTTCTAAAGTTCATGGTCATAAAAAATATGAAAAATAAAATAAGTTTTCATGAGGATTCACTAAGAACTCAAATTGATTGAATCTTACATATGATAAGATTAGGTTGACAAGTTATCCACAATCTTGTCTTATCCGGACTCATGATAGAAGAACCAGACCATACGGTAACTGCACCTAGAGATTGATCTATCCAGTTTTATTGAGTTACCACTACATACTGCTAGGTGTCACTGATAGATCGTAGGATCAATTAAGAATTATGCTGATGATCAATAATTCTCAAATTGGCTGAATTAGAAAGGGTTCCAATCCATTGAAAGGAGTTTCAATGATATTGTTGATAGAGATCATAATATATTCTATATTAGATAGAATTGAATCTATGGGTCCACACAATAAGAGATTTGATCTAAGATTGATCAATTGGACTCACATAGTCCAATTGAGTTAAGGATTTGAGAAATCCTATTGAGTATAGATATACTATACTAGCATATGGTTAAACCCAAATCTCCTATAGACTTGAATCCTTATGAGATAGGGATTGGACCAAGTCAACTATAAGCATTATGGGTAGCCAAGAGTTGGTTTTGTCTCATAAATAAAGTTGGAAGAAATTAGGCTTGAGCCAATTGGATTGGATCCATGGGGTGCCAACTGTTGGTGCCCCTTATCCTTATGCGACAAGGAATTGGAAGAGAAAATGGGGTGCACACCCCATCTAGTTTGGCATCAAAGAGAGCAAGTGGGGGTAACCTAAGAGTCTAATAATAATTGGTTTAGGTTCCTTATGATATAAGGATCTGATTTGATCCAAGTCCTAAACCAAGTAGGACTCTTTTTGGCCTATAAAAAGGGCTTGAGATATGATCTCTAAAGACATAAAGAAAGCAACCAAAAATCCTAGCCTCCCCAGCTCTCCACGTCCCACTCTCCCTCTCTTCCTCATGCCTCCACACCCAAAGGGTTGGCATCCTTGGTTTCCATGCCCAAAGGTTGGGCATCCTCTTCCTTCTACGTGCCAAGATTTGGGATGCTGATTTGAGAGGAGTTTTCTCATCTTTTTCCTTCTTCCTTAAAGTTGCTTGCTAGTTTTTTGGTGAAAAAATAAAGAGGAGCCTTCCTAGATCTATCTTGTGGATATCTGTAGAGATCAGATGCTTGTGTGGCTCAAAAAAGAATCGAAGAGATATCCATAATCATCAATTATGGTGAATAACTATCCACGTAAAGGTGAAGATGTGATCTTCATATCTTTGCTTTAATAAAATTTTATTTGCTATATATAGATCTTAAGAACATGATAGGGATGATCTCATGAGATATGATCTAGAAGATACATGTTAGATAAATATGCTTCCACTGCTTGTATGAAAATTTTTTATTGTTCTAGCATGCATGCTGTCCTAGTTTTTCTTTAATTGGTATCAGAGCATAGGTTGCAAGTGTTAGAAATTATATCCTAAAGTCAATTATTTATCTGTAGATGATTGTACTCTTTGTAAATTGTATATGAATTATAAATTAATAAAATTATTTGGTAATTTCATCATAAATTTTGCATCTTCTTTATTGAACTCTTATGTTATGATGACGTCTTTAGAACTACTTTCAATCGATAAAGAAGGGTTCATCATATAGTTCTTAAATATTGTTCATGACTAAATGATATGTTATTATTAGAATGATAACGTATATCAAGTGTAGGTCCTTGTATGTCATATGGATTGGTTATCCTCATAACTAAAGAGTATGGAGACACTGGTATGGCATGCAGGTAAAATATAGGAGTATATTTATACTGAATGTGATCCAACTATGGAGCGCTCTACTGTCAAGAGCTGCTTGTGAAGGATATGGCTATAAGTGTCCCTTCAACCTAAGATCACTGTTGATGCAAAAATTCATCGACGTCGGAGAAGCTGGAGTCGAAAGAGTCACGGTCGCCGTCGGGCCCTGCAAAGGAAGTCTAAACCAGAGTTGGGGTTGCTCTGGTAAGACCCTCCGATGCTCAAGTCAGTTCTCTGCCTCAACAAGAATGGAGTGCTCGAATAAAAATTTTAGCAGAGTTTTGAGATAGAAATGAGAGCTTAGAGAATAACGTATCTGGGATCCCCCCTTTTATAGGCAGAGGGTGCAACGGATTGACAGCAACATCCGTAACCGTCCGATAGTGGGCCGTTCAGGGGAATGATGAGTTGTTGCAGAGAGTAGTGGTATCAGGGGCCGTTCAGAGCCATGTGGCGTCGGTTATGGAGCGGGGAGTGATGTCCGTTGTCGCGACTTGCCAGGTGGAGCCGCACGGGAGCCGTTGCAGGAAGTGGAGCAGAGTCGTGGCCATTATTGTGGCTTGCCAGAGAGTGGTGGAGCCGCGTGGGATCCGTTACAGGAAGTGGAGCAGAGTCGCGGCCATTACTGTGGCCTGCCGGGAGTCCGGGCCTGTCGGCCAAAGCTCGGTAGAGATATTTGGTGGAGCGGGGTAGCTCTCTGTCTGAGAGGAGCTCAGATATTTTCGAGGTTGTTGACGAGCCGCTGTCATTGGGTGCCTTAGGCGTTGGTGCTGCAGGCTGAAGTCATTTGCTGTAGAAGCTCGGATGGAGATTTTCCGTCGGTGAAGGCCGACTGGGATCGGCCTGATGTAGAATCTTACCTGAAGACTATTCGCTGGGGAGGCCCGATTGCATGAGGGGTCCAGCAGGAGGTCAATCGATGGCTGAATTCGAAGGATGTCGGCCAAGTCCGTCCGCAGGAAGAGCCTGTAGAACACTCGTTGGAGTTTGGTAGGAGCCGTCGAAGGTCGGTCGATGCTGAAGGTTGGTTGAAGCCGTTGAAGGTCGGTTGATGCTGTCGAAGGTCGGCGGTCGGAGAGGTATGGGAGACATCGGAGACGGTCGGCCATCTAGCTGCTGGAGCCCATTCGTTGTAGAAGTTCGTTCAGGGTCTATCCGCTACAGGAGTTCGATCGAAGCCTCACTTTTGTAGAAGTCCGGACGGGATCGCTTATTGATGAAGCCCGACTGAAGTCTGCCTGCAATAGAAGTTCGGAAGAAATTTATTCACAGTAGAGGTCTGACGTGAACCGCTCGTAGTGGAAGTTCGGGGTAAGTCGCTGGTAGTAGAAGTTCAGAGTAGACCGCTTGTAGTAGAAGCTCGGAGTAGACCGTTTGTAGTGAGAGTTCGGATGAAGCCTACCTGCAATAGAAGTAAGGGGCAGAGGCTCGGCTCCCGTAGGAGCTCAGATGAAGTCTACCTGCAATGAGAACTCGGGGCAGAGGTCCGGCTCCCGTAGGAGCTCGGATGCAGTCTTCCTGCAATGAGAACTCGGGGCAGAAGTCCGGCTCCCATAGGAGCTCGGATGCAGTCCGGTAGCTGTAGAAATCTGTCATTAGAGAAGTTCGACCGTTGAGAAAGTTTGGAGGAAGTTCTGATCAGCATCGATCACTATAGAAGGTCGGCCAGTAGTGGAGATCGGAGAGCACTTAGAGCAGTCTGATAGACGACTGAAGGAACTTATTGTTGAAGAAGTTCGGGAGGTGCAGTAGGAGTTCGTCCGTCGGAGGAGTCCGATCAACATTGTGGAAACCCGACTGTTGGAGAAGTCCGGAGAGATACCGCCCAAAGTCGAAAGTCAGAAGAGTCTCGGAGGGTCAAGCCTGTTATGAACTTCGGCTGGGGGTATTTTATACCCAACATCAGTCCCCCTACTTTCGAGTTCGAATTTCGAATGAAAGAAGTACAGAGAGATTTTCACAGCTGAAGTTGCTCCCTCGATTTCTGCACACGACTGCCCTCAAATATTTTGACATTTAATGCGCGCAAGTGCAGAGGTCTTTTCAGATTGAGGCAATCCAAAAGAATTTTCGAGATTTTCATTGGAGCGTTATCCCAGACGATCCGAAGACTTTTCGGTACCCTCACTGGAGTGCTGCCCTAGGCGATCCGAGGGGACTTTTCGGAATCTCCGCTAGAGCGCTGTCCCAAGTGCCATGCAATAATGGCCCCGTCAACAGTCAACCGTGCGCCATGGTGAGTGGAACACCTGGCAGGCATTAGTCGGCCTAGGGATATCCGCCATCATGACTGTGCTAGGTCCTGTTGCCTATTTAAGCCTACTCCTCTCCAGGGACTTCACTTCGCCTAAGGGTCCAGTTGGCACCTTTCGTCTATCTAAAAGTTCTGTCGCCCATCGGCATTCTTTTCGACCCTAGGCGTTCTTTGCGTCTATTCCCGCCATTTCCGCCGGCTCCCGCCTTCGTTGGGCCCATCTAGGTTGGCCCTGAAACTTCCCTTGTCATTGTTGTTGTTCCATCCCCTTTTCGCTTTGTTCGTTTAGCTTTCGAGGGTTTATTCGCAATCTTTCCCAATTCTTCGGAATTTCCTTCTCTCTTTCCTCCTGTTGTAGGCACGGATGTAGGAATTGCCCGGGCGGCCCTCGTCGTTGACGTCCCTTACGGCGCTGAGCCTTCAGTCCCCGAACTTTTCCAAGGAGTTCTCCCGCCAGGGCCTCCGCCTCGGAGGCTCGTCTCGAGGGGATGCCAGGGATCGTGCAGAGGTGGAGGGAAACGATGGCCTGCAAGTTCGGCGACCGCCGAGCCACCACTGAGGGCTCCCACAACTTCAAAGGGGACCCGAGGGAGAATTCTTTTAACAACAGGGATCTGATAAAGAAACTGGTCGATGGGTGCACCCTGCCCGAGAGCTCTGAAATAGTAGAACGGGGAGACACCGGTCAAGGGGGCAGAGTTGCCACCACGAGCAACGGCGGACTTCTTGACGTCGCCGAGGGCGAGGGATCGGAGGCGGTCATCGTCGACGGTGGAACGATGGGGCTTGTGGTGGAAGTAGCGCATGTCGACCTTGCCGCAGTACTCGGGGTGGGGGGTGCTTGTCGGAAAGGATACGGTGGTAGTGGATGCCTCTGTTGCTTTCGTGGCCACCGGGGCGCTTCCGGTTCTTCTTGAAGTGGGTCGTCATCGCCGCCGCCGCCCCCGGGCTTTGTCCGGGAGATGCTGCTAAGAAAGACGGAACTATAAGGAGAAGTCAAAGATTTGAAGTAGTCTCTAATAAGGACCTGCAATCAAGAGCTCAAGGTCGGATGAAGCCAAGCTTCCTCAGAGCTCTTTTTGCCTTCCAACCTTTTGCAAATTTCTTCTTTTGTAGTTTTTTCCTTTTTGGCCTTCAGGGCTTCATAATGTATATTTTGCTAATAAAGAAAAAGAGATTTTCTATTACCGTGTCTATTTCTATATTAAATCATCATTTACCGTATTCCTCCTGTCTTTCATCTTGTTTGACGTCAGTGTTTGTTCGGAGGTCCTTAGTCGTCACTGTGTCGACTTGTCCTTTTTGCTTGCTGCCGCAAGCTCAAGCTCAGAAGTTCGAATTTTCCATCATCGCGAGGGAGTCAGTTTATCTTGACCTGTGTTGATTTCTGGGCTGCAATTCCATCAGATGTACCTGGACATGCTGCTGAGAAAGAGAGAACTAGAAGAAGAAGTTGAAAATCTGAGGCAGTCCCTGATACGAAGTGAAACTGAGAGCTCGAAGTCGGAAGGAGCTGAGCTTTCCCAGAGCTCTTTTTGCCTTCCATCTTTTCATGTATTGTTTTTCAGTTCTTGTTGTTTTGCTTTTCTTTCTTTAGCCTTTTGGGCTTTGTAGTATATGCTTTGTGAATGAAATGAAAAGGAGATTTTGTGTTACCTTGTCCGTACTTTGTATTAAATTATCGTCCGTCGAACTCC
>KE506118.1:163667-174972 GCA_000441515.1 Elaeis oleifera
AAGATTAATAATTCATATGCTAATAGGTCTTATTTTTTTTCAGTAATGGGTAGTACTTTGTCGCTCTGCTTACTGTTAAACAGTGACAAACTTATAGGATCCAACTTCAATAGCTGGTATCAAAAGTTGAAAATAATTCTGGGGCATGAAATGATCCTGTATGTCCTTATGGATCCTACACCTATAAAACCCACACCCAATGCACATGGTGCGGCCAGAGACACTTATCAAAAATGCCTAAATGATCGAACCACAGTGCGGTGTATAATGAGGGCAGCTATGAACCATAAATTTAGTTATAAATTTGAAGACGTTCTATCAGAGACAATGCTTCAAATATTGAACGAGTCCTATGGCACCCCTAAGAATGCATCCTCAGTATGGTGTCGGTCCTTTGAGAGAAAAAATAAGAAGGTGCAGAAAAATCATGTTAGGGCTTCTAAGCGCAATAAGATCAAGAAGTCTAAAGCAGATCAGAGTCAAGTAGAATGCTTCTTTTGTAAGAAGCTGGAGCATTAAAAGAGAAATTATCCTCTATATCTAGCTTTTCTTGATCCGAATAGTCCTAAAAAGAGGAATAAGTAAACAGTTACTGTACAAGATAATTATATGATAATATCTTATAATTTCTTATTTGTGATACTACTATCTGGATATTGGATGCTGAAAGTTCAATTCATAATTGTAATTCATTGCAGGAACTTCAGGTTAGTAGAAAGTTTGAGAAAGACGAACGATTTCTAAATGTTAGAGATGGAAGATCTGTTCCAATTCTAGCTTTAGGAATAGTTAAGCTTGTTCTCAATTCAAATGTCATTATTTTAGATGATTGTCATTATTGTCCCTCTTTTTTATGAATATAATCTCCGTAGGTCTTTTGGCCAAAGATGATTATAATTTTTTAATAAAAAAATTATGATATCATTGTGAATGGTATTACAGTTATGAGTGGATCATTAAAAATAATATTTATATTTTCTCACAGTCTGTTAGTATAATGTACATGTCAAACAAATATCTTAGATTAGATAATATTATGGATGCCTATCTTTGGTATTGTCAGCTCGATCATATAAATAAGAATAGGATAAACAGGTTAACCAAAGAGAGAATTCTCGACATCAATGATTGTGAATCATTATTGAGCTGTGAGTCCTGTCTTCTTAAAAGATGACCAAGTCACTTTTTACTGGAAAGGGTGAATGAACCAATGAAGTTCTAAGTCTAATACATAGTGATGTATGTAGACCAATGAACACATATATCAGAGGTGGGTATTACTACTTCATTACATTCACTGATGACCATCTAGGTTTCGATACGTCTATCTTATGAAATATAAGTCTGAATTATTTAAAATATTCAAATGATTCCGTAATGAGGTTGAAAAATAAGTTAAGAAGAGTATTAAAATTCTTCAGTCAAATCGAAGAGGTGAATATATTTTCAATAAGTTTCTGATACATCTAGAAGAGAATAAAATTCTCTCACAATAGATCCCTCCTAAGATACTACAACATAATAGGGTGTCAAAAAGGAGGAATCAAACTCTGTTAGACATGGTTTGATCCATAATGAGATTTGTAAGTTTGTCAATTTCTTTTGGGGTTATTCTTTTGAGACTGCTTATTTGTTCTAAATAATGTTCCGAGCAAATCTGTCGTAAAAACTCCATATGAGATATGGATCAGGCGTAGGCCAACACTCTCTCACTTAGGATTTTGGGATGTCCGATTTATGTCAAATATTTATAGACTGATAAGCTTGGACCCTGATATGATAAGTGTATATTTATAGGATATCCAAAGAAATAAGGGGATATTATTTCTACCATACTAACGAACAAAAGGTGTTCGTAAATAATAAGACAGTTTTTTTAGAAAAGAGTTCCTTATGGAAGAAACTAATGTCACTAAGGTTAAGCTTGATGAAGTTCGATAGATAGAAGAACCGACATAGATAAGTGAAAATACAGAATTGAAATTGATTAGATCAAACCCAGAGCTCATTGTAGAGACACCTTTAAGGAGATTTGGTAAATTACCGCATCAATCAAATAGATACTATGGTTTCTTGATCTGAAATGGCGATCTTATTGAACTAAATAAAACAACGAGGATCCGATCATCTATATGGATGCCATGCAAAGATCTGACTCTAATAAGTGGCTCAAAGCCATGAAGTCCGAAATAAAATCCATGAAGATCAATAATGTATGGACACTCGTTGACCCATCTGAAGGTATAAAACCCATAAGGTGCAAATGGATTTTAAAAGAAAAGGGGTGTAAACGGAAGGTGGAGACCTATAAAGTCTGTTGGTTGCCAAAAGATATCATCAATGTTATGGTATAGATTATGATGAGATATTTTCTTCTGTGGCAATACTTAAATTTATTCAAATTATGCTTGCGATAGCAGCATACCTAGATTACAAAATCTGACAAGTGGATGTCAAAATGACTTTCCTAAATAGAGAGCTAGATGAAGAGGTGTATATAATACTGCCTATAGGATTTACATCCACAGATGAATCAAATATATGCAAGCTTTAGAGATCCATTTATGGATTGAAGCAGACATCTTGAAATTGGAATACATATTTTGATAAAACGATCAGAATGTATAGCTTCGTTAAGAACAGAGAAAAACCTTGTATCTACAAATGGGCTAATAGTTCTATAATTATTTTCTTGTACTTTATGTGGATGACATTCTTTTAATTGTGAATGACATCCTTGTTTACAAAGTGTAAAGCTATGGCTATTGTCTCAATTTTTTATGAAAGATTTGGAAGAAATATCCTACATCCTAAGGATGAAAATCTATAGAGATAGATCTAAAAGGTTGCTTGGATTGTCCCAATCCACATACATTGATATCATACTGAAACGGTTCAGGATGATGAATTTTAAGAAAGATTATCTACTGATAGGCCAAAAAATTTCTCTCTCTAAGAAAGATTATGCTACAACTCTATAAGAGAGAGATCATATGAGTAGAATCCCATATGCCTCGATAGTAGAATCTATCATGTACGCCATGATATGTACAAGATTAGATGTGGCCTACTCACTAGGGGTAGCGAGTAGATACTAGTCTGATTTGGGTGAGAACCATTAAAAAGTTGTAAAGATAATCCTTAAGTATTTGAAAAATACTAAGGACCAATGACTCATTTATGGAGATACTAACTTAAAATTTGTGGGATATACAGATTTTCATTTTTAGTCAAACTATGATGACAGTAAAAGTGTATCGGGTTATATATTTATCCTGAATGGTGGGATGATATGCTGGAAAAGTTTTAAATAGCACACTGTAGCCGATTCTATATGCGAGGTGGAGTATATTGAGGCATCCGATGCTGCTAAAGAAGCTATTTGGTTGCGAAAATTCATCAGCGAGCTTGGAGTGGCACCTTTTATTGATGGTCCTGTTCTGCTATATTGTGATAGCACTGGGCCATAGCTCAAACAAAGAAACCCAAGTTCCATTAGAGAACCAAACATATTATGCATCGCTATCACCTTGTCTATGAGATCATGGATCGAGATGACGTCGAGCTTTAGAAGATTGATGGAAAGAAATATAAAAAGATAGCTAGAATTAGAAATGAGATTAATCAATTCTACCAACTAGCTAGTGAATCATTATGAAAATACTTCGACCACTTTAAGAACCTCTTGACCCAATGCCTACACTACAGAATAGAGATCTAGAGGTTGTGTCAAATCATGTATGAGGGGTTAAATTCAAACTCCAGAATCATACTAGAGTCTATATGCCAAGGTCAATTCATGTATAAAGAACCCAACAAGGCCTGGTAATTCTTAAAAGACCTAGTCGAGAAGAACTTACAGTGGGAAATGACTAGGGATCCAGAAAGATCCACACCCTTAAGAGGTGGAATGCATCAATTACCGACATCCCTAGCCACAGAGGTCAAAATTGCTTCTTTAACACAAAGGTTAGAAGCCTTAAAATTTCAAAGACCAGCCAATGTAAACCAAGTATCTACGCCCATGTTCAACGGGTGCAGTGCACCAAACCATGTCCTCGAGGAATATCCTCTCCTGATGAATTCAACAGAAAATGGGTGTACACAGATAAATGTTACATACCAAAAGATCAATGAATAACTCCTATGCACCCATATATAATCCAGGATAGAGGAATCATCCAAACTTTTCATGGTCACAAGGTCCAAATGTAGGCGGTCTTAGCTTCAACCAATCGAACCCAAGCCCCAACCCTACAATTAAACAACCCATCAGGCTTCAATAATAATGAAAAAAAATTTAACTCTCTAGAAAAAGCCTAGAAGTCCTAGCAAAATTCAATGCTGACACCAACACTACACTGAGTAATTTTATGCAAACCATGGACCAACTTCTAAATGCTAACACTCAGGCCATAGCCCGACTGAAAATACAAGTGGGTCAGCTAGCCTCTACCATAAGTGAGCAGGAACGAGGTAAGCTACCTAGCCAATCCGAGCCTAACCCAAGAAATCAATATGGTCCATAACCCCAACATGGAAACCAAGTCAACCCAAGTGAATGCTATTCACACCATAAAATCAGAGAAACAAGTGGATAACAAGATAAGTACATCTGATATTAGTGAGGACTCACCTGCCAAGTCACCCAACAGACAACCCACCTTACAAAATCAAGGTCATGAAATGAAACTAACAGTGCACGAAGTGTAGTACCCATAATTCCTAGAGCTCCTTTTCAAACCAATTAAGGTCCAATAAACAATCGAAACACTTGGATAAAATGCTAGAGGTGTTTAAACAAATGAAAGTAAATATCTCTCTACTAGACATGATCCAACAAGTTTTGACCTATGCTAAATTTTAAAAGACCTTTGCACTAAGAAAAGACCACAAACATACCCAAAAGAGCCTTCTTGGGAGTAAGTGTGAGCTCGTATCTATCGAACATGTGCCTATGAAATATAAGGACATAGGATCTCTGATAATCTCATGTGTTATTAGAGAAACCCAAATTGAGAAGGCTTTGCTAGATTTAGGGGCTAGTGTAAATATTCTACCACATTCAGTTTAGGAGCAACTAGGGTTGGGAGGACTTAAGCCAACAGGGATCACTTTGCAACTAACAGATAGATCCTTTAGGATCTCTAAAGAAGTGGTAGAGGATGTTTTAATCAAAGTTGGTAGAGGATGTGTTAATCAAGATTGGCAATTTATTTTCCTATAGACTTCATCATTTTAGAGATTGAACCAGTTTCGAACCCCGAAAATCATATTCTATCATTCTAGGAAGACCTTTTTTGGCTACTGCTAATGCTGAAATTAATTGCCAAAATGGACTCATGAAACTCTCATTTGGGAATATGACCATTGAGTTGAGTATATTTTATCTTGAACAAGGATCTAACCAGCACGCTAATGTAAACATAATCTAAGATAATATTTATGAATCCATTGATATTAGCGATGAGGATGTCAACCTCGAATCAAATCTTTGGCTAAATCATGAATCTGAAACATCATGAATCACTTGTTGACCATAAGATTAGCTAGAGACAGGAGCCTCCCACTAAACCACTCATGAAAATGGTTGAACCATTACCTAAGCCACCTATAGAGGGGGCACCTAAGTTAGACTTAAATCTCTTCTTGAGCACCTCAAGTATACGTATCTAGATCCATCAAAATCTTACTAGTGATAATTGCATCAGACCTAGAACCAACCCAAGAGGAAGAGTTGTTAATTCCCCTTAGAGAAAATCAAAAAGATTACATGGTTCTTAGCCATGTTATTTTAAAAAGGGAATTAGATGATCTATATCAAAGTTTAGTCTAACTGAAGATGTTAAACTTAGCACTAATTGGGAGGCAATTCAGATCCTTGCATTTTAATTTCTCTTTTTCATTTATTTAGGTCTTACTTCAGTGAGAACTATGTTGAATAAGTTGTGGGTAAGAGAGCCAAATATGCATCCTCAAAGATATCTGAAGAACCCTGCTGAACCAAGAACACAGTGAGTTAGGTGTATTCTTTCCTATTCCTTTTATCTATTGCATCCTTTATTTTCTTTCTCCATTAAGAATTAAGTTGGGGGTGAGGGATAATAAAATAATTAAGTCCTCAATTATGGTAACAATTAGTATTATTTACCTGATTCCATCTTGATTAAAGTTAATCAAGCAATTTAATCAATGATTAATTAATGATCTAGAGAATTTCTGAAATACCAATGATCCAATTATTAAGAAAATCCAATAAATAGTCAAGTCTAGAATAGAATAAATTTTGAGTGATTCTAAAATCTTCTTTCAATCTATATCAATAAAGAATCTACTTTGTATGGGTATGAGTGAAAAATATCAATATACGCAAAATATTTAACTAAATAAAATAAGTTTTTAACATTATCTCATCGAGTAATTGGGCCTTTCTACCTAAGCAAGTGGTGAGTCTCGCATCAAAAAATAGGGATGTGAAAAAACACTGTCATACAGTCAGTCTTGACACATAGCCTATTTGATTTGGGTTAGTAAGTTTGAGAAGTGTTCTACACCTAATGTCCTAAAATCAACTGGTTTAAGAGCCATTGGTCCAAGACTCGCTATATGGGTTAGACAGAAAGCTTAATGAGTTAAGACATTATGCTAATTGTCAAAAAAAAACTTCAACCCATATTAAAGCTAGAGGATTTAAAGAATAAAGTAGAGAGTTGGTTAAGAAAAATTTTAAATTTATGTTCTCTACTTAACCACTACTTGGGATTGAATTAATAATCCGATGACATATCTCGTTAATTTCTGATCAGGAATCAGCTAATCTGAAAATTGTCTGAAGAATCTTTCACATCTAAATGAGTCGGCACATACTTCTAATTTTCTTTTTACTTAAGGATGAGCAAAGTTCAAATTGGAGGATGTGATCAATACATGAAATAGGATATTAAAAGTATTAAATTTTATATTATTTAATTTATAATAGTGAGATTTTGATGCTTTTATTATCTTTTTCAGGCATTGTTATGCACAAAGAGATATTCATAAAATCAACTAGCAAATCACCTAGTCCAAGTTTAAATCAAAAGCCCAAATCATGGTTGGTCGCTGACTACACGACATAGAGCACAGTATAGAACATGAACCCATATGATGCATAGAATGTGACAAGAAGCCAAATATGAAAATAGAGCAAAGGACATGCATGGCATTAATACAAAGATAAAGAATTTTTGAGAGAAGTAGATGTGGACTTTGACATTAGCAATTAATGGAGGGGCCCATATTTGCTTTAAAGCTTGGAGCGGTGCATGGATGTTGGAGTGCATGGGCTTTATGGCCTATACGCTGGCACAAAGGTGGAATGCACGGAGCAGAAGGGACCCACACAAGGCACGAAGTGAGTGGTTGGGCTTTTGAGAGTTGGGTTTGAGCGAGGCTTGACATGGTTACGCATGGCTACAGAGTGCACGAGATATGAGAATATGCAGAAAAAGGCTATGTAGAAGGAAATTTTTTTATAAAAACCCTATGCCCTCTTCCCCTTTCACCACACCATCTAGCCTCTTCATCTCAACCATCCATTATCTTAGGGTACCACATATCATTAGTCCCACATTGCCAAGACAATAAATCCTCTTCCCTCATAACACCTATAAAAGACCTCCATACCTCCACCTTGGAGATGATCCTAAAATCCATCTAGCCCTAGCCTCCATACCTCCCTTAGGTTCTTTAGCTACCTTGTTCCCACTTTCTTCCATCCTTCCAACATATGAAAAGAAGAGTCAGCCAGGGGAAGGTTGGCCTAAAGCCGTGGAAGAAGAGAAAGAGCTAAAGAGGAGAAAGATCTGCAAGCAAAATTGAGGGTTAGATCTAAGCTTTAGTTATTTTGTTTATTTCTATTTTGAAACCAACTCCAAGCCTTTTGTATGACTTAGGAGTTGGGATTTAATTATAGCAATGCGAAGTTTATTTTAGAAATAATTTTTGTTATTTTGCTCTCTTGTGCAATAGTTCTTAAGATTAAAATTTCTGTAGTCTTAATTTCAGCACTAGGATTAGTTTCTTTTAATATTTTTAGTCTCTTCTTATATCTCTATTAACATTATGTCTAGCTAAGTAATCTCTCTGAGATTTTTGATGAAGCTAGAATCCTTTTTGATTTTAGTATTTATGTGAATGGTTTTTATTTCTTAAAGAGATCTCCACTTCTATGAATCTAAATTTTTCTACCTCTATTAATCAATCTTGATGGGTTATAGTAGGGTCAAAATATCTTCATAGTCCATGCTTGAATCAATGATCAAAGATAGATGGGTAAAGTAGAAATTCATTATCATCATCCTTTCTTTATGCAATAAGGGTTTGATAGATCATAGTTATTCTTTCATGATCTATGCTTATTCTAGTACAACAAAAGGTTAATAATTTAATTAGTGCATGAGAATAAACTTGATAGGCTATTATTTTCTAGCTATTCATAGCCTATACTTGGTTGTGTCATGTACTAAAAAGGGAGGTTGAGTGAAAAAGGGAAACCAATCAAGTAAATACATAAATCAAGGGTCTAGTGGATTCAAAAACCCTAGATTTTTAGATATTGCCTTTCTACATTTTTTCGTTTCTACATCTTTAGTTTTAATATAAATCATCACCTTCTAGTCAAAGCTCGCCTAAGCAACAATCTGACACAAACACAAAAGCATCCAACTTCTCATGGGATTGATTTGTACTCGTCGAACATGCTATATTGCACACTATGTACTTGCAGTTACTTTTAAGATACATCATATCATGGAGATGATGATTGATTCGATTAGATTGGTGCATGGATTACTTCCTTGGGATAGATAAGTCTTGAGTCTATAGTGTGAGGATACTAGAGTGAGAGTGCAGATATTTGTTAGAGAATAAAAGTATCGAGCATGACCAATATGAGAAGTCACTTAGATATCTACTCACTCGTCAATAACTTTCTTGATGGTGTAGTGTGAATAGTTCTTTAACCTGCATGTCTTAGCTATTTATAATGAGGTTGCTGTAGTTTGATATACCATAACTCGGTCTCCTAGCCATACAAAGCTTTAAGGAGTATGTTAGTTGTAGTAGATTCATTATAGGAATAAGATGTGTACCTAGATGGGATCTATCAACCTTAGTAGAAAAAGAGAAGTCTTATACGATTTATGAGATTGAGTTTAAAAAAATTTTGATCGAAGCAAATATGAATACTGAAAAAGAATTTTCATAAAAATTTATAAATAAACTCACGTCAAGCCAATCTTGCATATGACTGATATTGGGGTTTGACAAGTTTTTTATGACCTCCGTCTAGTCGAGACTCATGATAGAAGAACTGAACATACAGTAACTACACCTAGTGGTTCATTACTTTCATTCTGTTAGGTTGCCACTACATACTACTAGGTGTCACTGGTGGATTGTGGGAACAACAAAAACTATTTTAATGATTAATAATTCTCAGTTGGTGAGTTAGAATTATTCTAATCTATTAAATAATTTTAATAATATTTTAATAAAGATCAAAATATATCTCACTATTAGACATAATAAAATCTATGGGATTACACACAAAAGAGGTCCTAACTGATCGAGATGTCGAATTATGATTTTGAATCGCAAAAGGATTCAATTATCAATGTGATTGATGATTGGACTAATATATAAAATTACATGAAGGACTTGCTAAGAGTTAGCAAGTTATAGGAGGACTTAGTTATAATTATTGCTAATTATTTGATTTGATCAAATAATAAGGTTAAGTCCTAGTCAAATTAAATTAGATTTAATTTGATTGGATTTGGTCTGAGTTTGACTCGAATCGGGTTTCATAAGTTTAAAAGATTTAGACTCAATCAGATTATGATTTAATAAAAATCCAAATCACCTTCGACACTATCTTTAAAAAGGTGATTGACCAATAGAAAGACTCTTCCAATCCCTTATGACTCATAAGAAAGCTATGGTGATTTCTTTTGGCATGTAGAATGTAGTGCACAAGAAAGGGATATGGGCGGCATACAAGAGTCCGAGCTCTCTTGGACTCTTAACAAACTCCTAAAAACCCTAACAAACTCTAGAGAAAGTTGGCAGCTCTAGAGATCTTAACATGGAGAAATAAAAGGAGATGTGTGTGTGCATGAGAAAGTGGTTAGCATGGAAAACAAGAGGAGGTGTGCGTGGGTTTTGAGAGGCGCACAAAATAAAGAGAAAGGGAGGGGCACTCCAAGAGTTGGACACCTCACCCTCTCCCTCTTCCTACATCCATAAGATGGATGTGATTCCACTCCTGTTGGATTTTGACCACGCAGCAAAAAATGATATTAAATTTAAAATAATAAATCAATAGCTTTATCAAATAAAACTATCGAGTCGGAATCTAAACCCTAGAATCACCTAGTCGATATCGATAAACAAAATAAGCATGCAAAAGAGATAAAATTTTTACTTTTACCAAAAAAAGAAGTGGCATGTTGGTGTTCTCTACGAGACTCCAAAGTAGAAGTCCTCCAATGGTGATCCACACAGAAGTTGGCCAAGGTCCTTCCTAACCGGTGCACTGCAGCAGCCTTTTCTTCTCAAAAATATTACTGGCTTTGAACTCATGGTACGATCGCACCAAAGCCCAGTCGCCTTCAAGCTTACCACCAAGATTATGCCAAGAAGATACTTTTCAGATGTCTCACAACTTAAGATTAATTTTTGGCTCCAACACATAGAGAAACCAAACTCTAGGGCACACTAGCAACTTTTGCTAAATTTCTCACCACCCTTACAACTTTTGCCACTCAATTTTTCTTATCTTTTTCTCAAATTTTTTCAAATTTTTTTTATGATTTTCACATACCTAATCTCTAATTTCAACCCAAAATCATGGTAGCTAGCCATGTGGGATGTCTCATATAAATAAGAGACCAAGAGACGTGTCATGGGATGAAAGGGCGCCAACCTTTGGTGCTCCAACTTCTCATGTGGTGAATAAATTTAACATGTAAAATTATGGCACATGAGAGATTCTCATAGAAGAACTCTCCTTCTTCTATGTGCCATAAAATCCCATATTAATTTGGTGACAAATCAAAGGACTTCTAGTTTATCTTTTAAGACAATGCATATAGTTAAGAGCCTTCATGAAGAAGGACTCTCTAACTTCACATACTAATTGAGATAGGGCAGCATTTATTTTGGTGTGGCTTTGGTGGGTGCAGAGGAGTCTTCTCCACTTAAAACTATTCAAGTTGGATAAGGATCCAATTTAAATTGACCCAATCCCATTAGGTGTCAAAGG
>KE506119.1:55744-78728 GCA_000441515.1 Elaeis oleifera
ATTTAGGAGACTTGAACCTCAAGGGGCTAACTTATTTTAGACTAAATTTGAGTCCTAGGTAGATAAGATTTATTCAAATCATAGGTGTACATGGGTTTGGATTAGCACAAATCTTATATCAAGTTAGCCAAGGGAGTTTTGTAGTTAGGTCACATTGACCTTGTATAAATACCTTTGTATTTAGGATTTGTATGAATGGTTCAATCAATCAAATCATTTTTTTCCTAATTTTCTCTCTCTTCCTTCCTCTCTCTCTTTCTCTAGTCTTCTCCATGCCTTATAACCAAGAAATCTAGGGTTTCTTGGCCGCCACCCTAAAAAGAAAGAAAGGAGGCGCTAGAACTAGCGCCCCCCCTTTGTGCACGCCTCTATTTTGAGCGCCCCCTCTTGGCCGCCCAAGAAGAGTTTCAGTTCCTAATTTTTTGATTTTTGGAGGCTTCATCAAGTGTGCTTTCAGGTCCCAAAAGGTGAATTTCAGATCTGATGGAGAAGGAGTTCAAATCAAAGAAAAAAATCCTGTGGATAGAATTTACAAGGCTGCTGAAATCAGGAAGGCTGTTCTTCTTCAACGTGTTTCATCCCCTTCCAATGAGTTTTCTTCATTGATCTCCTGATGGGAGGTACTCCACACACCTGAGAATGTGGCACAATAGTGGTTTCTTTAAAGCCCCCTCTTCAGAGCCAACATCATAAGCTCCTCATTAAGGTTGCAGACTTCCAGCATGGCTATATTGAAGTGGGTCACATAGTCATGCAGCGACTCTCTCTCTTTTCACTGGATGGAGAAGAGACTATCAGAGTGCATCGGTTGGGGGTGGTTGCTGCCAAATTGCATAATGAACTATCTACCAAGTTGCTCAGAGAAGTGGATGGTCCTTAGCTAGAGATCGGAGTACCATGCTTGTGCTGACTTCCTGAGCATGGCCAGAAAAGCAAGACAGAGGAGGGCATTTGAGGCCCATTGATTCATCATGAGAGCCCAATAGCCATCAAGGTGGTCAAATGGATTTGAGGACCCATCAAAAGGTTCCACTAGCATCATCTTGAATCGAGGTGGAATCAGTTCCTTCATTATTCTTTGGAAGAAAGGTGGACGTGCACTAAAGCTGAGGGGGGCGTCATGCTTTCGATCTCCTTCTTGATACAACTCAAGCCTCTGCTTGAACTGCTAGATCTTCTACTCGAGGTCATGCTCATGCCAAGATTGTTAGATTTTAGATATTTTGTATGTAAATTTCAAAATAATTTTAAAAATAAGCAATAGAAGACAAGATTAAATCAGATTTAATCCTACGCATGTATAGATCTAAATCTTATACCTATAGATCTAGTTCTTATACCTATAGATTTAATTCATATGATGATAAATAAGATATAAAGCATCTGATTTCAAAAAATATAAATAAATATGTGATCAAATCACAGACTTGAATCACTGAACTCTCTCTTCAGATCCAGATCTGAGGATGTCTAAGGTTTTGGTGTAGCCGCGCATGTGTCCAGCCTCTACAGGTATCCATACGAGGTCTGATCTAATTGAAGGCTCTTTGATCTTTTCAAAGTACTAGCTTCCTTGTAAAGATCGCTCTTTTGATGGTTAAAAAGGATCTTCTTCAATCTCTAAGACTTTCTCAAAGAAGAAGAAGACTAGGAGGAAGAAGAGCTAGGAGATGAGAGAACCTCTCTCTCTTTTTCTTCTATCTAAAACCCAATGCCCAAGAGGAACTCACACCCAAAAATCTCACACCCAAGAGGAGTTTTCTGATGTGTATCCATGTCCCATAAGCCTCTCTTAAATAGGCCTCCAATTAGTTATAGAAAGGCTAGGTTTGAAAGAATAAAACTAACCAAACTAAGAATCCTATTTGATTCATAATCAAACCGATTTATTCCAAACTAAACCAAATCTAAAAGGGGAGAAATAAGGATGCATAAAGGGTGTGGCATGGTGTTTTGGATGCACAAAAACCAAGGGGTGTGCCTCTTCTTTGGCGTGGAGTTAGTTGGCACATGGAGAGACAATCCCAGTCCAACTGGGATTCCTTTTAGGGGCTGATTTAAACCTAATTTAAATATGTTTTAATCCTAACCAACTTAAGATTAGGTAGCACCCAAATCAAGCTAATTCTTAGTCCAATTATGAACTCAAATTAAACTTGAATAAATCCTAATCTGATTAGGTAATTGATTCAAACAAATTCAAGTCAAACTAGGAATTGATTTTTTATGTAATTGGATTATCTCATAATCCAATTAGGTTTGATCTAATCAAATTCAAACTAAATCACATTGAATCTAATTCAATTAGATTTAATTTGAACCCTATAGCTCAATCAGATTGAGTCAGACAGCAATTCAATTGCTAATTAATCCTCCTATAATTCACTAATACCTAGCGAATTAGTTAATTACAATTTTTGCATTATCAATTATATTGATAACTAACTTTTATTATGATTCATAATTATAACTCAACCATCTGATCAATTAAGAACTTCTTTTATATATGACTCCATAGGTTCTATTCTGTTTGGTAGTGAGACATATCGTAATCTCCATCATAGTATCATCGAAATACCTTTCGATGGATTACAATAATTCTAACTTACAACCAATAAGGATTATCGATCCAGAATAATCCTAGTAAGTTCTTACAATCTACTAGTGATATCCAGTAGCATGTGGTGGTAATCCAACAGAATAAAAAAAAACTCCTAGATATAGTTACCGTATGATTCAGTTCCTTTATTATGAGTTCCGACAAAATGGTTGGACTCTAGAATATAGGCTACAGGATTTGAAGCTGACATGGTTAAACTGCGAAGAGTAAAAATTTTGGTTAGATATTTGTACTTAATTTTATATTTGTTCTAAGAATTTAAAGAATAAATAGGCACCCACTATTTTTTGGATCTCTCACACTCTCCAGATGGAGAAAATCCTAACACAATAATAATTTCTAGTAGATACTGCGATCCCACCAATGTACGTGCACCTCACCTGACAGATAATGGTTAATACGTTACACCGACGAGTATTCAACTTTTGTCCAATGCTTCTCCAAGCATGATATAGCAATTCGGCCTCTAAGTTATGTAAGCTCATCTAATAAATATTGGCTATACTCCTTAGTTAAGTCAGACCCACCGTTCATAAGCAGAAGCAAAGCCCTCATTGGGTCCCTCACCTGATAGATATTAGGCCCAATCTCATCTCTACCCCGAAGCATCTAATGCTATAGAGTGATTGCATATTTTCAATGCAACTGAATCACTATAACCAACTAAGAACAATCAACACCAGTTGTATGCCCACACATTTATAATGGTGAAAGATCGCTAGACTTAATATGTGTATGAGGAGATTTTGATTTAGGTCTCATCTAATTAGTCATCACCATAACTAGTCCATTGGCATGGGCTAAACCGAACCATCAAGCAACCTGATTCAAAACTCAATCTACTAAATTGGTCAGGTAAGTGAAGATGAGTGGGAGGCTCTCCCTTGAACATTCAAGGGTCCTAATTAAGTAACCACCATCTAGTACTTGCCTTACTCACCAATTGATCAATTAGTTTCAAATAGGTTAGCTTAAGTGATTGAGGCTCAAGCCACTGAGCTGAATTAGGTTCTTGTATCAATCGATTTGACATATGGTTTCAATTGACCCAACCAACAACAACTATTGGTTTGATTGTGAGTATTTTTGACATAATCTTAATCAACTCTTGAATGGATTTGATCAATAGCTCAAATTTATTGGGTTCGATCAATCGCTCAAATCGATTGGATTCTTTTAAGTTCAAATCAATTACCTTAGATGTAATCCAATTACTAGACCTAATTAGATTTAGCCATGACCAATTGTTAATCTTATTAACATTAAATTCAAATCTAAAAACTAAATTTCATATTTGAATTATATGAATGTTTTAACATGTTATGATCTCAAAACAACTTTTAGATTTCAGATCTAAATTCTAAATTTAAGATCTAAACATGTTATGATTTTGAAACTAGTTTTCAAATTTTAGCAATCGTTCATGCATAAAAAATTAGATCTAAAACTACTTTTCAGATCTAAAATACTACTCATATATCTCACAAATGATTAAAACTGATCCAAAAACAACTTTTCAAATCCATAAAAATCAGATCTAAATATTGAAAATACTTTTCAAAAAGATCCAACATCGATTTAAGATAACTTTTACAATATAAAGATAAACCTTATGTCAGGACAATCTTATAGCATATCGATATCGGATCATTAATCAAATTAATTTTAGATCTGACTAAAAATCAGATCTTATCTTATTTTCATACATATAAACCCATGACTCTGATACCACTATTAGATTTTAGGTATTTTGTATGTAGATTTTAAAATAATTTTAAAAACAAACAGCGAAAGACAAGATTAAATCAGATTTAATCCTACGCATGCATAGATCTAAATTTATACCTATAGATCTAGTTTATATGATGATAAACAAGATATAAAGTATCTGATTTCAAAAATAAAATAAATATATGATCGAATCACATATCTGAATCACTGAACTTCCTCTTCAGATTTGGATTTGAGGATATCTCAAATTCTAGTGTAGCCGCGTACGTACCCGACCTCTATGAGTATCCACATGAGGTCTGATCTGATTGGAGGCTCTTTGATCTTCTCGAAGTGCTAGCTCTCTTACAAAGATCATTTCTTTGATGATTGAAAAGGACCTTCTTCAATCTAAGACGTTCTCAAAGAAGAAGAAGACTAGGAGGAAGAAGAGCTAGGAGATGAGAGAACCTTTCTCTCTTTTTCTTCTCTCTAAAACCCAACATTCAAGAGGAACCCATGCCCAAAAGTCTCACATCCAAGAGGAGTTTTCTAATGTGTATCCACGTCCCATAAGCCTCTCTTGAATAGGCATCCAATTAGTTATAGAAAGGCTAGGTTTGAAAGAATAAAACTAACCAAACTTTGAATCCTATTTTGATTCATAATCAAACTGATTTATTTCCAAACTAAACCAGATCTGAAAGGGGAGAAATAGGGATGCATGAAACGGTGTGGCGTGGTATTTTGGATGTGCAAAAACCAAGGGGTGCACCTCTTCTTTGGCGTGGAGTTAGTTGGTGCATGGAGAGATAATCCCAGTCCAACTCGGATTTCTTTAGGGGCTGATTTAAATCTGATTAAATATGTTTCAATCCTAACCAACTTAGGATTAGGTAGCACCTAAATCAAGCTAATTCTTAGTCCAAATAGAAACTCAAATTAAATCTGAAATAAATCATGATCTAATTAGAAAATTGATTCAAACAAGTTCTAGTCAAATTAGGAATTGATATCCTTATGTAATTGAATTATCTCATAATCCAATTAGACTTGATCTAATCAAATCATATTGAATCTAATTCAATTGGATCTGATTTGAACCCTATAGCTCAATCAAATTGAGTCAGACAGCAATTCAATTGCTAATTAATCCTCCTACAATTCATTAACACTTTGCCAATTAGTTAATTATAATTTTACATTATCAATCATATTGATAATTAATTTTTATTACGATTCATAATCATAACTCAACCATCTGATCAGTCAAAAATCTCTTTTATGTATGGTCCCATAAATTTTAATCTGTCTGATAGTGAAAATTACCATGATCATTATCGTAATATCATCAAAACACCTTTCGATGAGTTAGAACAATTCTAACTCTCACTTAACAAGGATTATTGATCCAGAATGATTCTAATGAGTTCTCACAATCTACTAATAATGCCTAGCAGCATGTGATAGCAATCCAATAGAATAAAAATAAATCTTTAGGTACAGTTATCGTGTGATTCAGTTTCTCTATCATGAGTCCCGACAAGACGAAGGTCATGAAAACTCGTCAAACCACAATATTTGTCATATAAATATGATACTTATGAAAACTCCTTTCCATCAATCACCTTACTATGATCATAAACTTATGGACTTGACTTCTTAAATCTCATAGAACTATTCCTTATCTACTAAGATCGATAGATCTCTTATAAGTACGCACCTTACTCCTATAATGAATCTACTATAGCCAACATACATTATAAAGATCCAAATAGTTAGGAGACTATATTTATATGCAGTCCAACTATAGCAATCCCAATGTGAGTAGCCGAGGCACCATTTTTAGTTTTGGTTACATAGCGGAATATGACTTTCAAAAATTTTTATAAGTTTTAACTCTTAAAACATGCTAACTGAAACACAAACCCTAGAAACATCTTGTTGATTTCAATCAAATAAATCAAGCATGCATATAAGGTAGAAAATATATCTTCCTAAAAATGATGATCTGGTGCTAGGACAATCTTAACAAGATACTAAAGTAGATGTCTTCCAATGGTGATCCACACGGGATTAATCAAGGTCCTTCACAATTTGATGTAGTGCTGCAGCCTTCTTCACAAGTGCACTATCAACTTTTTTTTTCAAAATGGATTGCACCACCACCTGAACGCCTTCAATCCTCCACTAGGGCCACACCAAAATCTTTCTCGAAAGATCTCACCATCCCAAACTGATTCAAAATCCAATCTTTGCAAACTCTGAACCCTAGGATTAGCAACCTTTGCCTTTCCTTTGCTTTCTTGTCTTTTCTTTCTATTTTTTTCTTCTTTTTTCCTTCTCTTTTTTTCAAATTTTCTTATCTTTTTTCTTCTCAATCTCATGCCAAATACCAACAAAAATGGATGCCAAGATTTGATGTATCGCCCCCTTTAAATAGGAAAGGAAGGGGTGCCACATACTTCCCAAGGGACGCCAACTTTTGGCGCCTCATTTCCACATGCGGTGACTCATTGGTTTTCAAGGAATAAGTTGAGAAGTAAAGAGTTTAAATGGTAGAAGGACTCCTCTCTGTGCACAAAACCCCAAGAGCCATCATATGGTGCATCCCATTAAACATGGCATGGAAATAAGGAAAGAAAATTAAGAGGAGTGCTCCAGAAGGACTCTTCCTTCTGAACGCACAAATAAAGGTGCACTTCATTTATTTTGGCATTGCTTTGGTGTGGTGGTGTGGAAGAGTCCAAGTTCACATGAAACTCTTTCATGTGAAGTGGTTAGCCAATCTAGAAACTAAGATTTGAACCTAATCCAATTAAGTCCAAGGCATCAGGGTTAGGTTAGCTCAAACATTTTAGAACTAAACCTAATTGGAAACTTGGGTTAATTCAATATGCTAGCATATTAATTTAACCCATAGAATTTATAATAAATCTAATTAAATTAGATCATGATAAAATTTTAAAGTGTGTGACCCATTGGATTCTAAATCTACCCAATAGTTGGATTTAGGCTCATGACCTAAACCAATCCGATTAGATTAGATCAACCTAAATGTATCAATTAATCAAATTTTTTTAATTAATTTTTGAATTAAACTCTTTTAATTTTTATGAGTTCACAAGTCAAGATTGATGTCTAGCAATATGTCATGACTATTCGAAAGACATAAAACTTGATAAAAATATCAAAAATATCTTTCAATGATAAATTACTATATAATTTAATCATTCGATCATACAACATCCCAGATGAGCTATAGGCATGAAATCATGTCAAGTCCAAATACTTATCTATATGTATCTCAATCAGAAGATGATGATTTAGTAGATAATACATTAAAAATTTTCTAATTATCATCCTGTTTTGATCAAAAACTTCTTGAATCATCAACCTATGAGATCATATAGGATGTTCGCTCTCCTTATAAGGAATGATCGATTTCTTGTTGACCACTCACAACCTCTATGCACATTGCACCATATCCAGAACATCCCACACAAGGCTCAAAGAATCAGGTTAGAAAATGAATTAAAATATAGATTCATATACACAAGACACCATGATGATCTTAGGTCTGAGGATCACTTACACTACTCCTACTAGAGAACAATCAGCTGACAAGCATATAAGACTCCATCAGATGTTCTCTCGATAGATCAATTTAATGAACTCATTCTCTAATGAGTACCCACATCCTTGTATTAGGGTCACTACACAAGTGATTATGAGATCAACTACTCTCTCCATCGAGCATACATAGGATATGCCAATCTTATCGAAATCACTGATCTCTAACTCAATGATTATACGATTGAAATATTTTAGATCAGAACTATCAAAGATTTAGATCTCACTAGTATGATCTCATCATGACCTTCAACCATTATCCTAATCCATGGATTCATTATAATCTTTAACAAATATAAAGATGCAGCATATAATAAACAAATATCTAATTTATTAATAATAAATATCAAATACATGAGTTTGAAAGATAAAATACTGAAAATATTCTATCACATCACTCATACGATTGGCTTGTAGGACATTATTCTTTTAATCTTCTACTTGCACTAAAATCAATCGTCCCTGTACTTGATGCCCATGCAATCTAGGTGGCAATCAAACTTCTACTGTGACAAAACTTTAGTGAATAGGTTTACTATATTATTTTTGGTGTCAACTCATTCTACGATTATATCTTGCCTTTCAACAATCTTCTGAACAAGATGGAACTACCTTAGGATGTGCTTGGATTTGTGATGAGATCTCGATTCCTTTGCTTGAGCAACAGCCCCGATGTTATCATAGTAAAGTGACACCAGGTGTACAATCTCAGAAACTACACCCAACTATGAGATGAACTTCTTCATCCAGACAGCTTCCTTAGCAGCCTCATTAGCAGCAATGTATTTTGCCTCAGTAACTGAGTCAGCTACAGTCTATTGTTTAAAACTCTTTCAACTCACTGCATCACCATATAGAGTAAATACATATCCTGATATGGATTTACTATCATCTGGATCAGATTGAAAACTAAAATCTATAAAACCTTCTAGTTTCAAATCAGATCCACCAAATATGAGAAAAGCATCTCTAGTCCTTCTTAAGTACTTGAGAATGATTTTCACAGCTTTTCAATGATTCTCTTCTGAATCTATCTGAAATCTGTTTACAATGCCTAAAGCATAATCAACATCAAGTGAGGTACACAGTATAGCATATATAATCGATCCTACAGCCAAAGCATAAGGAATAGAACTTATTCTTTTCTCTTTTCAGGTGTCTTAGGAGACATCTTCTTAGAGAGATGTATACCATGACTCATGGAAAAGTAACCTCTTTTACTCCCATCCATGTTGAACCTCTTCAATACTAGATCTACGTATCTAGACTGGAACAAGCCAAGCATCCTCTTCAATTTATCCCTATGAATTTTTATATCAAGTATATAAGATGCTTTACCCAAGTCTTTATGAAAACTTTTATGATTGCTAGATTTTGATCAATTACAACATAGAAATATCATTCTCAATGAGCAGTATGTCATCCACATATAAGATTAAGAAGATAATGGCACTCTCATTAGTCTTCTTATATACACAAGGTTCATTCACATTTTTGATAAAGCCAAACGATTTGACTGTCTCATCAAAATAGATATTTTAACTTTTCGATGCCTGCTTTAGTCCATGAATAGATTTCTTTAACTTGCATACTTGATTTGCCCTCCCACTAGAGATAAATATCTCTAGCTGAGTCATATAGACTTTTTTCTCAAGATTTCTATTGAAGAAGGCAGTTTTGACATCCATCTACTAGATCTCGTAGTCATGATATGTAGCTATGACAAGGATAATCTCAATAAATTTGAGCATGGCTATGGATGAAAGATTTCTTTATAGTCAATACATTATCTTTGTTTGAAATCTTTTGCCACTAGTCGAGCCTTATAGGTCTCTACCTAGCCATCTACTTCAATCTTTTTTCTGAAGATCCATTTGCAGCCTATTAAGGTCACACCCTCAGGTACATCAACCAAAATCCAAACTTGATTGGCATACATGAGTCCATTTCAGATTTTATGGCTTCCAGTCATTTATCAGAGTTACGACTCATGGCTGCTTTCAAATAGGTCATGGAATCATCATTCTCAATAATGTGTCATGTATTGTCATTCTCAATGACAAAATCATATCTGAGTGATACATTATGCACTCTACTTGACCTTCAGAGAGAAGATGTGTGTAGTGATTGTGCCTCAGCAATGGATACTTCAAGTTAAGGATCAACTTGTGGACTATCTACATATTATTTTTGGATAGATTGTAGGTTTTGAACTTCCTCAAGTTCAACTGTTCTGCCACTGCCCCTTCTTAGATAATTTTTTTTAAAAAAGATGGCATGCCTATTAACAAACACCTTTTATTGAGTAAGATGGTAGAAGTAGTATCCTATACTATCCTTAGGATAATCTACAAATCTACACTTATCTAATCTAGTGCTAAGCTTATATCCCTCAGCATTCTTGACATAAGTAAGGCAGCCTCTAATCTTAAGATATTTAAAACTAGACCTCTTTCCTTTCCATATCTCATATGGAGTGCTAGTAATAGATTTAGTCGGTACTTTATTCAAAATATATACTGTGGTCTCAAGAGTATTTCCCCAAAAGAAGATCAAAAAATTCAAGAAGCATATCATGGAATCGCACCATATCTAATAAGGTGCGATTCTTCCTTCCATAATACCATTTAATTGTAGAGTGTAAGGAGGAGTCCATTCAGAGAGAATATCATTATCTTTAAGATGATCAAGAAACTCACTAGTTAAGTATTCTTCTCCTCGATCAGATCAAAGAGCTTTAATACTCTTACTAGTTTGTTTCTCACCTATTCTTTGGTACTTCTTGAACTTATTGAAGGTTTCAGATTTATATTTCATTAAATACATAAATCTAAACTTTGATAAATTATCAGTAAATATAATGAAGTAGAAGTATCTACCTCTGGCCTGAGTTGACATTGGGCCATAAACATCCGTATATACTAGACCTAATAAGTCACTCACCCTATCTCTATATCTAGTAAATAGAGTTATGGTCATCTTACCCATAAGACAAGATTTACAAGTTTCATATGATTCAAAATCATAAGGATCAAAAATTTTTTCTTTGTATAACTTTTAATCTTTAACTCATTAATATGACTAAGTTGGCAGTGCCAGAGATATGTGATATTCATATCTTTTTTCTTTCTTTTTTTATTTGATCAATATGAAGAACATTATCATTAAGTGACAAGAATAAAAGACTATTATCTAAAGTATTGCCATAAAATTTATTAGAAAGATAAATAAAGTAACTATTGCCCTGTTCTTTTATTTCAAAACTATGTTCTAACAACATAGATATAGAAATAATATTTCTAATAATACTAGGCATATAGTAACAGTCCTTTAATTCTAAAATTTTATCCGAAGGTAGTTTCAACAAGAGGATTGCCATGGCTTTGGCCTAGATGGACTCTCTATTAGCGCCGAACAGTATGAAATCACCTTCATTCAATTTTTTACTCTCTGCAATCCTTACAATGATTTATAAAAATGTGAACCACAGGCGGTATCTAATACTCAAGAATCTAAATTTGAAGTACTTAATGATAAATTACTTGTATCATATACAACCTTTAGCAACACTTGCTTCTTTTTGCTTCAAACTTGCAAGGTAGTGCTTGCAGTTCCTCTTCCAATGCCCATCTTTTCCATAGTGGTAATAAGTACTCTTAGCAGAGACATTCTTCACCTTCTTCTTGGAGATGCTAGCCTTAGGGTTCATCTTTTCTTTGAATCCTTTTTGCTTTTCTTCTTAGGGATCTTATCTACAAGAAAATAAGTGCTTTTTTTACCCTTGAAATGACTTTTTGCTATCTCTAATATATTCAACAATTCATGCAGGCTTGTGTTCAGTTTGTTCATATAAAGTTAATGATAAATTGTGAGAAAGATTCAGGGAGTAATTGCAAGATCAAATCCTGACTAAGCTCATCATCTATAGCAAAGCTCAATTATCTCAGACGAGTGATCAGATCAATCATCTTAAGGATATGAGTCTATACAGATGTGCCTTCACTCATCCTGACATGGAATAACTACTTAGATATTCATATCTAGCAGTTCAATTTTGTTCTCCATATAATTCTTTAAATTTAGAAGTATGGACTAAACATCCATGCATTCATGTTGCCTCTGAAGCTCATTACTCATAGAGGCTAGCATGATGTATTTGATAGTCTCACTGTCATCTTGCCACATCTTATATATGGCCCTATCCTCCTCAGTAGCATCTCCTCTAATCGAATCGGGTGCAGGGGTATCCAGAATATAGAAAACTTCCTCCTATATGAGAATAATTCTCAAGTTTCTCAATCAGTCTACATAATTTGATCCGATTAACTTGTTAGCATCAAGAATATCATGCAATAAAAGTGAAAATACCATTATGCAGTTTAATCCATAAGTATAAAATAAATATAAGTGGACAACTCATGATGACATGCACAACTAGATTAAGTCTTTTGTCTAATTGTGTCTCTCATTTTTTTAACGAATTTTATAGCTCTCAAGTACGAAAATGAGAAATATAATCTTATTCTAAGTGGGGTTGAGATCCCTATTCCTCACATGGATAGCACAACAGACATTCATGAGTTCAAGGATAGGTAACTCTTACCAATTGTATCTAATATAATTTCTACTCTTTTCTTGCCTCTAGAATAGCTATAGTCTTGTGGATAGCATAACAAACTAAAGTGTTCTAGTTAAGTTCGACCCTTTATTCCTATATAGTCATATTTGAACAATACTGTTCTTATGGATAGCACAACAAGGCAATACTATTCAAATATATTATAAACATCAAATATACTTAGTTAACATCATATCAATGTTCATACCAAGTCTTATGGATCTCACAACAGACTCACTACAAATTTTGATATACTCTATTGACTTAGCATGAAGGAAGACCTATGTAGTATCTTCAATACTAAGCAATCCAAATTCGAAACTCAATTAATCAAATCGGTCAGGTAAGTAGGTGGGAGATTTGCCATTGCTTTTTTTAGACACCAATAAATTGATCAAATAAGCAAACAGTCCTAATTAAATAACTACTTTTGGCACTTGCCTTAGACACCAATTGATCAATAAATCCGAAATTCACTTAGCAAGTGATTCCTGATACTACAACTTAATATAATTTTTAATTGAGGGTCTTAGATTGGTCTCATGTACATCCTAATATTTACAATATATAGAATATGCATATCATAAGAATTGAGCATTTAAGTAATATATCATGTTATTCAAATTGTAATATCATTCATATGCCTATGCCAAAATTATGATTTCTAGGATCATGTAGGGTGTATATATGACTTTGGTTCAACTATTGAACCAATTTTAATTTACTAAGAGTTGGACTCAACCTTTGGTCCAATTCATATGTTAAATTTGACTTGAGCTAATATTTTGAATCATAATCCAATTTGGATTACACCTGATTCAAACCCTAATCCAATTAGGCTTGACCAAGTCAACAATTGACCTAAGTCCAATACATCTTTAATTAAATCGATTAAAACATCAATCTACCATGAATTATAAAATTTTAGATTATCATAAATTCTAAATGTAGCAACTGAAATTTAATAATTTGACTGCGATCATGGTCAAAATAATTTAATTTAATGATCGATGCAAATAATCGATTAAAATAATATGCCATGATCATATGAATTAGATCTAATCTATATTATAACAATAACATTCGTTTGATTGAATCTAACAAGGGTGGCTCTGATATCACTTTTAAATTTTAGTTGCATAGTAGAATATAACTTTCAAAATTTTTACAAATTTTAACTCTTAAAACATGCTAACCGAAACACAAGTCCTAAGAATACCTTGTTGATTTCAATCAACAAATCAGGCATGCATATAAGGTAAAAATATACCTTCCTGAAAATGATGATCTGATGCTAGGATGATTTTTACAAGATATCAAAATAGATGTCCTCCAATGGTGATCCACACGAGATTGATCAAGGTCCTTCCCAATTTGATGTAGTGCTGCAGTCTTCTTCATAAGTACATTACCAACTTTTTTTTTCAAGAACAGATTGCACCACCACCTGAATGCTTTCAATTCTCCACTAGGGCCACATCATAAATCTTTTCTCAAAAAATCTCACCACCTCAAACTGATTCAGAAATCCAACCTTTGGAAACTTTGAACCCTAGGATTAGCAACCTTTGCCTTTCCTTTCTCTCTTGTATTTCTTTCTATTTTCTTTCCTTTTTTTCTTATCTTTTTTTTAGATTTTTTCTATATTTTTCTCTTCTCAATCTCTTGCCAAATATTAGTAAAAAATGGATGCCAAGATCTAATGTAGCACCCCCTTTAAATAGAAAAGGAAGGGGCACCATATACTTCCCAAAGGACACCAACTCTTGGCACCTCATTTCCACATGCAATGACTCATTGGTTTTCGAGGAATAAGTTGGGAAGTAAAGAGTTTAAATAGTAAAAGGACTCCTCTTTGCGTACAAAACCCTAAGAGCCATCATATGGCGCATCCCATTAAACATGGCATTGAAATAAGGAAAGAAAAATTAAGAGGAGTGCTCCAGAAGGACTCTTCCTTCTGGATGCACAAAACAAAGGGGCGCTTCATTTATTTTTGGCGTTGCTTTTGGTGTGGTGGCATGGAGGAGTCCAAGTTCACATGAAACTCTTTCATGTGAAGTGGTTAGCCAATCTAGGAACAAAGATTTGAACCTAATCCAATTAAGTCCAAGGCATCAGGGTTAGGGTTAGCTCAAACATTTTAGAACTAAACCTAATTGAGAACTTGGATTAATTCAATATGCTAGTATGTTAATTTAACCCATAGGATTTATAATAAATCCAATTAGATCAGACCATAATCAAATCCCAAAGTGTGTGACCCATTGGATTTCAAATCTAATCAGTAGTGGACTCAGGCTCATGACCTAAATCAATCAGATTAGATTAGGTTAGCCCAAATACATCATTTAATCAGAACTCTTTTTAATTAATTTTTGAATTAATTTTTTTAATTCTTGTGAGTCCATAAGTCAAGATTGATGTCTAACAATATGTCATGACTATCTGAAAGATATAAAATTTGATGAAAATATCAAAAATATCCTTCAGTGGTAAGTTACCATGCAAGTCAATCCTTCGATCATACAACATCCTAGATGAGTTATGGGCATGAAATCATGTCAAGCCCAAATACTTATCTATATGTATCTTGATCAGAAGATGATGATTCAATTGATGATACATTAAAAACTCTTTCTAATTATCATTCTATTTTGGTCAAAAACTTCTTGAATCATCAACTTATGAGATCACATAGGATGTTTGCTCCCCTTATAAGGAGTGACCGATTTCTTATTGATCACTCACAACCTCCATGCACACTGCACCATATCCAGAACACCCCACATAAGACTCAAAGAATCAAGTTAGGGAATGAACCAAAATATAGATTCGTATACACAAGGCACCATGATGATCTGAAGTCTGAGGATTACTTGCACAACTCTCACTAGAGAACAATCAGCTGATAAGTATATAAGACTCTATCAGATGTTCTCTCTATAGGTCAATTTAATAAACTCATTCTCTAATGAGCACCTATATCATTGTATTAGTGTCACCACATAAGTGATTGTGAGATCAACCACACTCTCCGTCAAGCATACATATGATGTGCCAGTCTTACAAAATCACTGATCCCTGACTCAATGATCCTACGACTAAGAATATTTTAGATCAGAGCTATCAAAAATTTAGATCTCACTGGCATGATCTCATCATAATTTTTTAATCAAATATAAAGATGCAGCATATAATGAAATAAATATCTAATTTTATTAATAATTAATGTTAAATACATGAGTTTGAAAGATAAAATACTAAAAATATCCTATTGCATCACTTATGCTATTGACTTGTATGGCATTATTCTTTCAACCGCAGATCAAAGAACCACTCACACTACTACAGCATCGAGATGATTATTGACGAATGCGTAAACATCCATGTGATCTCTAGTATGGTCATGCTCAGTATCGATATTCTCTAACAACTTTTCACACTCTCGCTCAGTGTCTCTATACTATAGACTCGAGACTCATCTACCCCAAAGGAAGCGATCCATACGCTAATCTAACTAGATCAATCATCATCCCTATGACGATCCATCGATCGGAAGCAATTTAAGAATTAATTATAGATGTCTCAAATCTAAATTTTTAGAATATGTATCTTTAAATTATTAATTTTTTGGACGATTCTCGGACATATAACACAAGAATGGATAAAAATTACTCATTTTATTAAAAAATTAATTATTAAGTACAAAATATATCCTAGAATTATTATAATGTGTCTACCATATTAGTTTCTAGGCATACATCTAATAAAGATCTCTTAGGGCACTGAGAGTATCCCAAAATTGAGTCCCTCTCAAAAGCTCGAAAGCTCGATGCCATCAGTCCACTCTGTCAAAGCTTCGTCAAGGTGAGAGGGATTGGTGGATGGCCATCTTCAAATGATGAAAGCACCACAGGAGCCTCTCCAAACTCCTAGGGTGGGATCGTTGGTTGTGTTGTGATCAAGCAACTGACTCCCATCGATTTGCCTTTCTACCGCTCGTTGGAGCCACTAGATGGTGGTGGTAAGAATCTGGACCCACTGGACCAGGATATTAAAATGTTGGGGTCTATTACTACAGTGGGTGGAGTCAAATCCACCATCGCTGGTTTTGAGTTCCATAGGCTACATCAGGATGGCTGATGGTGGAAGATAGTGGAAGTATCATACATCTGAGTTCTCACCATCTTCTTCCTTTAAAACATAGGTGACAAGGGCCCTTCCTCTAGCATCAATCTTACTGTAAGTCTCCGAACCGACATCGATCACCCGCCAATATAAAGCTTGGGTGGGTTGATAATGTGCTTCTTCTCAAAAAAATCTGCAATAAAAGTCGACACGCATTGGAGGTGCTTTGATGGGGGACCCTCCGATGCTTAAATTAGTCGAAGCTTAAGAGCAAAAAGAAAGAAGGACAAGCTAGGAGAATGAGAGTTTATGGGTACTATTCTTTGTGGGTGTGTTCACTTGCTTGCCTTAGGGTCCTTTGGATTTATATAGAGATGGAGCTATAAGCCATTATGCCTAAATCTAATAAGCCATTAGTCGCTAATATTATAGGCTGTTAGGCTTTAATCGGCTAGGCTATTAGGGTACAAAATATGTTCACTAACCCTGTAGATCATAGTTGTTAGTCATAGGTATCAGTAGTCTACGTTCCCAAAATTATTAGGAGATTTCGATGATCTAACGCCACTATTAAAATAGCTGGTGGCTAGAGGTCGACATAACACTAGATTGCAGCCTTGGTCTGGATCCAAGAACATTGAATGCATGAGACATCATAATCCTCAGGATGACATTATCTAATTTTCAGATCAATTTTCAATGAGGTAGAGCCAGTATCTATCAAATCGATGTTCAATTGGTGATGTGGATCGGCTATCACCCAAGATCATTGGCTTATATTATCTCCTCCTAGATTGGACCTATGATGTAGTTTAGGTCATCTCGATCTTAAGCCGAAGTGTCCAGTTGATAAAAAATGGCTCATCCGAATGACTCATACCCGAGCAGAATGAGATTTGGAGAAGACATCTGTGAGAGAAGTTTCATCAGAGATCCACAAGTTTCAAACTGATTTTGAAAATTAATGATATAATCTGTTACTAAAAAAAAATAATGATATAATCATGTAATATTACACTCAAAAAAAGATACAATAAGGCAATATCAAGATCTTTTGCATAAAGTCTTATTCTTGCCCATTTCCTAAATGCCAAGAAATCAATTCTTGGTGTTGGCGGTTGGTTGAGATGAAATTATACTTTCGTCATCGCCCTTGTCTTCGTGGAAAGGAGATAGGACAAGAAATAGTATTTATTGCTTCACCTCTAAAATTTACTCTGGCTTTCTTTATTTTATTTATTTTTTTGGATATACTTTGTTGTTATCAATACTACAAACACATTTTTATTATGAGATGATCTGAGAGGAGCTCTCAAGGAACGTGTCTCATGCTTTACTTTTATATCCTTTCTCACAAGAAACAAAAATCACCTGGATTTATCTACAAGAGGATGCAGGGCGACATGATACCCGGTTATCTAATACTACAAGGGCGGGCAGCGGAACTCAGCATACGATTCCCCAAAAGCAGTCATCCATGAGCTTGGCATGGGATGCTCATCCCTAGTTGAACATTGATTGGGTTTGTTGTATGGCTGAGAAGCAATGCTGCCCATTTGTTGTGGGTGGCATAGAGAGGATTTACACCACTCTATGATACACCTACCTGCAAGCATAAGAAGCAAGATGAGCTATACCCTGTACACTTCTTAATCTGTCTCCGCCATTCGTGCACAAGGACTATGTTGATGTTCTGTGTATGGTTTCAGTTTCTTTAGATATATTTGAAAAACAATCCCTACGTGATTGAAATCCCTTTTGCTCCTGCTGTAACTTTTGGTGTTCTATCCTTGACAAGTTCCCTGAGCCATTTGATTAGGTCAACCTTTTGCTTCCTCCTGGAAACTATGCTTGAATTAAAATTCATCCAAGAAAAGATGACTCACCTCACACATTAAGGAAGTTTCAGGAGCAGATTGTCGCACATTTTAGTAGGGTCATTGTTAAGACATTTGGGAGGATCTTACCATCATCCCAAGTCATCTTCAGGAGATTTTGTTTTCTGGCCATATTGGATATACTCATATTAGATAGGTATAATTTATATGCCAAAGAAAAAAAAAGAAAAAGAGGTGAAATGCCATCCAATTTTTCTTTTGCTTTTTTATTCCTTGGCACCCTTCGCACCACATATGCCACAGCTACTCCTCTATGCTCAGCTGAATAAGGATTGACACTACAAGAAAAAAAGAATTTAGCGATCGAAAAATCGGTTGCTAAATAGGCCAAATTGGTCGCTCATATTTTTTGCGACCGATTAAAATTGGTTGCAAAAATCTTGATCGTAAATATTTTGCGACTGATTTTTTTGGTCGCAACATTTTGCAACCAATTTAGCAACCAAAAAAATAAATAATAAAATTTTATGACTGATTTAGCAATTGATTAAAAATATTTAAAATTTTACGACTGATTTAGCAATCGAAAGTAAAATACTATTTTCAATCTTGCAACCGATTTATTGATCGAAATTAAAAAAATTAGTCACTAACTGTTTAAAAATATTTTTATTTAAAAAATCAGTCTCAAAAGCATTCGTAAATTAATTTTATGATATTTTAATTCTCAAAATCGGTTGCAAAATTGGTCGCCAAATTTATTAAAATATATCAACTTAAAATCGATCTAAAAATTGAGCTCAAAATCGGTTACTAATTTTATTAAAATATTTTTATTAACAAAATCGATCACTAATTATTTAATTTTTAATTAAATATCAGTGATTAAAGTTTATTAAAAATTGTTAAATTAAAATTAGATAGAAAATTGATCACAAAATTGGTCGCTAATTTTATTAAAATATTTTTTATTGATAAAATTGATTACAAAATTGATTGTTAATTATTTTAAATTTTTTAATTAAAATATCGATCACAAAATTGATCGCTAAAATTTATTAAAATTATTAAATTAAAATCAACATGAATATCGATCGCAAAATTGGTTGCTAATTTATTAAATATTTTTATTAAAAAATCAATCATAAAATCGATCGTAAAATCGATCGCTAATTATTTTAATTTTTAATTAAAATATCGATCATAAAATTGGTCACTAAAGTTGAATCAACAAAAAATAATAAATCCGAAGTCATTAATTTTTTTCTATTATAATATCTGCAAATTCATTGAAAGATAATAGAACCAAGCAACGTCGTCAAGCATCCATCATACAAAACCAAGCAACATATCCTAAATAACAGGGTCCAATATGAATAAACTAAAACATACTTAAATCCCATCATGATGAATGTAAAATACAAGAGCAATAATCACATAGCCTGCAAATGCTAAAGATAAATAACATAGATTTAAAATAGAAAGCAACAAAAGTATAATAGGCTAAAGTGTGGATCATTATCATAAAAAATAAAAGAGAACTATAAGAATATAGTAATTAAAATCTATCAGTACCCATCAGCTTTAAACATCATATCGGAAGAAGAAAAGAGGCCATAGCAATCAGTGGAGCTAGTCCCATCAATATCTATTTAGTTTGGATCATCATCAGAAAAAATAAGAAGACAATCATAAGAATATAGCAATCAAAATCCATCGACATCCATTAGCTTTTAGACATCATATGGGAATAAGAAAAGAGCCTTAGCAATCTATAAAGCCATTCTCTTCAATATCTATTAATTAAGTTTGAATCATCATCAAGAAAATAAGAAGCTAACCATAAGAATATAGCAAGCAAAATCTATCGACACTCGTCAGTCTTAAGATATCATATAGGAACAAGAAAAAAGCCCATAGCATACCTCGTGCCAGATGTATCACTTGTTTAGCATACCTCATGCGAAATGTATCATAATCATGAGCTGCCTTCAAATTTGTTAGGTAGCTCAGCCGACATACCTTTCAAAGTATTACCCACAGCAATGGGAGTGATACAAATATAATATATAGAGCCAGTGAGGTAATAAGAGAGTGATATTTTGCTTTCGATTATAAAGAACTCTACTGCTGTAAGCAAAATCCAACGGCACCCATCAACTTTAACACATCATATGGGAATAAAAAAAGAGGCCATAGCAATCTATGGAGCCACTCCTTTCAATATCCATTAATTAAGTTTAGATTATCATTAGAGAAATAAGAAGCCAAATATAAGAATATAGCAAGCAAAATCCATCGACACCCATCGGCTTTAAGATATCACATGGAAATAAGAAAAAGAGTCTATAGCAATCTATAAAACTATTCCCTTCAATATCCATTAATCAAGTTTGAATCATCATCAAAAAAATAAGAAGGCAACTATAAGAATATAGCAAGCAAAATCCATCGATACCCATCAGCTTTAAGACATCATATGGATAGAAGAAAAGAGACCATAGCAATCAATGGAGCTAGTCCCTTCAATATCCATTTAGTATGGATCATCATCAGGAAAATAAGAAGACAACCATAATAATATAGCAACCAAACCCATCGGCACCCATCAAATTTTAGACATCATATGGGAACAAAAAAAGAATCTATAGCAATCTGTGGAGCTATTTCCTTCAATATCCATTGATTAAGTTTGAATCATCATCAGAAAAATAAGAAAGTAACCATAAGAATATAGCAAGCAAAATCCATCGACATCCATCAGCTTTAAGATATCATATAAGTAGAAAAGAAATACCATAGCAATCTGTGGAGCCAATCCTTTCAATATCTATTTAGTATAAATCATCATCGAAAAAATAAGAGGGTAACTATAAGAATATAGCAACCAAAATCCATCAACATCCATCAGTTTTAAGACATCATATGGGAAGAAGAAAAAAAAGCTATAATATACCTCATGCCAAATGTATCAGTTGTTTAGCATATCTCATGCCAAATGTATCATGATTATGTGTTGCCCAAATGTATCAAATGAGATAGTGGAAGAAGGTTGCTGCTTTTTAGGGCAGCCTCTACTAAAGGAGGTTCTTTCTTTAGGGTTGATGTCTGACATCTACAATAAACATAAAAAGTATTATATTTCTTAACAATTAAATTAAAAGCTATTAACAATATGAACTTACCTGCATAAATAATGAAGAGTATTATATTTATTCATCTACATCTTCCTCCACATCTTCCTCCATATTTCTTCCTCTACATCTTCCTCATCTATGTCTAAGTTTTCCTCATCATATCCCTCAACTTCCTCAAAACCACCTTCAATGTCTCTTAAGTTTTCAAGTGGTCATCATTCATTATAGTATTAACATGGGACATTGCATTATCTTGATAAGCAATCTCCAATGTATATCGATCATCCACTGTACCCCTTGGTTTGATCTTTATGACAACCCACCATTCTACCTTATCCCTTATATTTTTAGGATAAGGTAGATAGTATACTTGAATCATATTTTTTGCAAATATGAAAGGATCAAATTTTGCATACATTTGAGTATGTCAAATCTCTACAATTAACATATTATCAAACATATTTTTTTCTATATGCATCACATCTAGATTGTGTCTGATCAAATTAGTTTTTCAATATGGTAAGTCCCAAAATATGCTTTACTTTATCCAATTATTTGTAACCCCATATCCATCACATCTACATAAACCCTCCTCGATTATCTTTGGAAGAGAAAAAATAACTTCCCATAGTTCATCCCCAATCAACCTACAGGGAGATTGATCTTTTCAATCCGATTTTTATAGAATGTATCTCTATTTCTTCTGAATATATAATCCATAGGCAGAAATTGATGATGATAATTAAACCAAGAATTTTTACTATCATGTTTCAAATTGAATACCTTTGATCGCTCCATACAATATGGACATGCCAATTTTTCTGCTGTTCTCCACTTGGACAACATACCATATGCAGGCAAGTCATTGATCATCCATATTAATGCAGCCCTCATCATAAAATTTTACTTTCTTGAAATATCATATGTTAGGACACCTTTCCACAATAATTTCAACTCATCTTTCAAAGGTTGTAAATATACATCTATCCTACTCTTTGGATTATGTGGACTGGGGATAATCAAAGTCAAGAATATATAAGAAGTAGTAATGCATAGTTCTGAAGAAAGATTGAAGGAGTATTGGCTAGTAAGAATATGGTGCAGCTGATTGACTATATGGGGTAAAACCATCAGCACATAGGCCTAACCTAACATTTCGTGGTTCACTTGCAAAATCAAGATACGTTTGATTAAAGTGTTTCAGGAAGATTGTAAGGAGTATTGGCTAGTAAGAATATGATGCAGCTGATTGACTATATAGGTAAACCATCAGCACATAGGCCTAACCTAACATTTC
>KE506119.1:105762-116021 GCA_000441515.1 Elaeis oleifera
AACTGCAGCATCGAGCTAGTCATCGACGAGAAGGTAGACTTCCTTATAACTGCTCGATATGGTCATGCTCAGTACTCTCATTCTCAACGAATACCTGTACTCTCGCTTCGGTGTCTCCACATCGTAGACTTAAGACACATCTATCCTAAAAAACGATCGTACACCAACCTTCCGGATCGATCACCATCCTCGTGATGATCCTATGGTCAGGAGCTGTTTATGAGTTAGTTATGTAAATTCATGCCTTAAATTTTAACTTTGAAATATGAATTAACATTCTCACTAACTCAAAGGATGTATCACAGACACAATGTATATAATGTGATAGAAGAATAACCTTTTATTTATTTATAGTCAAAATTATAAATTTGCTCTTAGATTTGTACAGGAATGTGTCAGCCAATCTGACATCTAGGGCACACATCTAACAGATAGTTGTTGACTCTAGGATTTGATTTTAATAAATAACAAATATTTGAGTGTATAATAGAATTAATAGTTTCATAAAGTGCATGTTTCAGGAAGATTGAAAAAGCTTCAAAAAATGATTCCTTATGGGTAAATAAGACTCAAAAGAAGTATTTGGATGTCTTCTTGCTATGAAAGGGTATAAAAATCAAGGTGGAAGCGGATCCCAAAAGATGGAATCAAAAGTCTCTTAGATGAAAGTTCAGAAATTTTCAATTGAAGGTTGATTCGAGTCAACTCAAGTTGAATCCGAATGGACTCGAGTTGAAAAACAGGAGAAAAGAAGTTCTAACATGTTACAGTTTTTGCCGGCACATTCTCGAGTCGACTCGAGTACTGTCTGAGTCGACTTCAATGAGAATGACAGAAAATAATTTTCAGAACCAAAAATGTTAAGTGGACTCACTAGATTTGAGTGGACTCGCGGACTACTCGAGTCGACTTGAATTACTCCAGTCAAAGTTCTTAGTGAGAGACAGAAGGGAGTATTTTCGAGTCTTTTGGATAGAGAAGACTTGAAACTAGCCGAGTAGATTTGAATGATATTCGAGTTGACTTGAATCCTATCCGAGTCAACTCGAGTTCTAATGACTAGTTCTGTAAAATTTTCAAAACTTTACTGAATTGATTCCAATGGCTCTATTTCAGATTTTAATGGTCAAAAATGACTTTTTGACTTTTTAAACAGTATTAAACATCCAAACTTATTGAAGATCAACCAAACTTATTGAAGATCATCAATAGATAAGAAAATCAAAGAAAAAATGAGAGACAACAAGAAAAGGCCAAGAGCATTGAGTAGTGTACATTCATTCTTCAACCACCTCAAACATCAAATCAAAAGAGCTTTTTCATCAAGAAGATAAGCTCAATAACTGAAAAACTTTCTCAAAAAGATATTCTATAAGCTTCATCAACTTTCATTTTGCTCATTAAAGAGCTTTTTGTAGTTTTATTGCTTTCATTTCAATTATTCTGTTGTACTTGCTTCAATTGGAGATTGAAGCAAGAAGATATACTCATGCAAGTTTTGTAATTGGATTATAAACCAGGGATTGGCTTGGGTTAGGTTTTGGTTGGCGATCTCATATAAAACTAAGTAAATTTTCGATAGTGAGCCTATAAAACTATCCGGCTATAATCTTGGATAGATTATAGTGAAAATTTTCAAGAAGTTCCTGAAAAGTGGACGTAGGTGCTGGGATGTATCAAACCACTATAAAATTTGTGATGTTTGTATGTTGCTTGCCTCTTTTATTGCTTTCATCTTCTTCATATCGTAGCTTACTTAATTGTATCATTTTTTGCTCTCACTCACTTCACTGTTTTGTAAAAATAGTATATAATTATTTTAAATTTTTGAAAATCTAATTTATCCCTTTCTCTTTTTGGATTGTCTTACTGGGCAACAATAATATCCTAACAGTTGCATCAAGGACAACTGTTAACATTTTTCTTGATTAATGCATGTGTATATGCTTGCATGCATATGTAAGTATGAGTCAATCTCTTATAATATTTTTATATATATCCCATGCCAAATCCTCTTGCCAGTCACTGTCTGACCTGCATATATACATATGTATGTATATAAAGATGATTTATAAAGCATAGGTTATCAAATAATAATAGTCCATACTTTAATTGATATCAACTTTTATAGGCTCATCAATTAATCATTAAAATTCATTGACCCCATTCTATAGTTCATAGCAAGATGTTGAAATCATAGACTACAATAGTGACGGTTGACCATTATAAGGTTCACTTGTAACCTCCTCCTCATATTTGGAGGTAAAGGGGAGTATCTCGAGTACATCTAGAAAGGATCCATAATATTTTTCAATGCTAAAAATAGTTTATTACTTAAGTATCAGACATATATCCAAGAAGTATCTAGTGAGTTTGAGTATCCAACTTGGACATGGCATATGATTTGAAGTATCCATGCTTTCTACATATATATTTATAGTCAACACTATGCATAAAATACAGTTTTTTACTATTTTAGTCATTTTTGAAATGTATATAGAATAAATATAATAGAATAGATAAATAAATAAATATTTTTTAAAAAATTGCATCCCGTGTATCGCAGAGGATTATAAGCTAGTTTTAATAGTAGAATAGAGTTGATGGGAAAACAGAAAAAAAGAGATGGTTGTATCTTTGTGTGAAAGAAGGGTCACACAAATCTACAACACGCAATGATCATTTTAAGATTTGTGCAATTGGATCAAAGAAGATTTTTGGACTGCTTTGAAGAATGTGCAAGACATGATTCAATGATTGATATTGTGGAAAAGAATCAATCATTTTTCTTGTACAAAAGATACAATCCTAAAAAAACTAGTGTTGTACAAAGCTGCTAATCAAATAGAGCAGCTCAAGAGCTACTTCAAGAAAAGCAAAGGGGCAGGAATTGAAACTTTTGTACAAAAGAGAATTCATCTTCTTCCATGTGAATCTACCGCCGTTGAATTGTGCATGCTAGCTTTAAGATATATGCAGATGGATGAATGAGTTTATCATGCTTTAAAAATCTATGCAGGATACGGTCCAACAATTGATGTCACGCAAGAAGATCAATCATTCCTTCAAAAGAAAGATGCAACTCGGGCCCCAAACTAAGGTGAGTTTGAAACTAAAGAAATCAAATATGAACTGGGCTCGAACTAATTCCAGCTAAGCCAAAAGGTAGATCCAACAGAGTAAGGCTAAATAGATCATTGGATCAGGCTTTTATTAGTATTTCTCTATCATTAATTGAGTAAAATTGGCTTGAACCAAGCTTCAATCGAGTTTGATTTAAACTTGAACTAATTCAACTCAATTTAATTAGAATAATCAATTTGATCAATTAACCTTCAAAAAGTAATTATCGTGGACCTAAAAGCAAACGGTCGTGACTCGATTAAAAAATGAAAATAATTTGCATTATATATTTAAAAGAATTCATTATGGGAGACAAGCGTGGCATTTTGTATTATTGTGGTTGTAATGATTGATTTTGAGCACACTCATAAAGTTGTGGACCCTTTCCTATCATCCACGAATTCAAAAAATATCTTGCCCATATGCAAACATAATTGCAATTGCTTTTAGGCTTTTACATCAACCTTCCACAAAAACATATTTGATCCTTGTCTACACCAACTTCTTAATTATTACGAATTAAAATTCCATCTTTTACCACTGCAACATGCTTGCTCACCATGTGTCAAAGGATCAAAGCTTCACACAACCACATGCCTTCCCTTTTATGAAAAGAAAAATCATCTTCTGATGCAGCGGAACTAGTCACATAAGTCACAATCCTTATAATCTTGCGAACTATGCCATATTAATTTACTCTATTATTCCGTCCTCACATGTTTGTGTGAACAAAGGATTATTTCCTCCAACAGACAAACGAGGCTGTGGTCCGAAAGCAAGAGGCTTCAGTAGTATCCTCAGTGGACGACGACAGAGTCTGCACCAAGAACGTCCTCAGCAGCGCCTCACTCATTCCACATTCAAATTGCTGACAAATGAGGCGAATACTTTTCTTCTATAATTTGTTAGACTCAGAAGACACCACATGTTTGGAGTTTTTTTTTTTTAAAAAATCAGCCTGTAGACTTGCTGGTCGACCAGCCAATGAGTCAACTGCTCAACTTCTCCTGGAGGCTGACCAAGTCCTGGAACAGCAATTATTGCTTGTAATACATCATAACACCAATAAAATTGTTGACGACCCTGTCAGCCGCTCCTGGTCTTCCCCAAATTTCGTTCCACATCTTTTCAATTCTTTCCACTTTCCTCCAAGTTCCGTGTCGCTGCTGCTTCTTTTGGTTGTACGATCGCTGTCACGTGGCCACAGCGAGCATCTGCTAATGTTTGCTTAGATATATGAAACATAAAAAATTATTAAATCCATTACAAAAAGACTGGTTACAATATCTATCAGTCAAAAAAAAAAAATCCTTCCAATAGCATCTGTCCTCTCTCTCTCTCTCTCTCTCTCTCTATATATATATATATATCCACTAATTAAGTGGACTAACTGTGGCAAGAAATATCCGGCAAATCCTTGTTAGGTTGGTCTATATCTTTTATCTCCGATAAACAGAGCTCCAAAGCTTGACATCCATCGTCCCCTTCCGTTTTGGCTTTGTATCCACATGGGTGGTAGCACTGAACATGCGCAATAAATCATTTAAAACCAACTCTATTATAAAAAAATCATTTAAAACCAAAAAAATAAATATAGCATACCTGTAATCTTATTTTGGCACAATATATAATTGCAGTCTTATTTATCAGGAAGGAATGTGCATGTTACAAGAATTTTTGCTACGATATATTTAGATTATTTAACTACTAGAATGTATTGTCAATGTTATTGCAATTTATCTGATTAATCCCATTTGGATATGACCCATACTAATATGTATCTAAATTTATTTATATATTTAAAATTGATCTAGACTCTGACTAAAGATAAATCTCTCATGAAGTGATAGGAATATATTTAATGATTTAATAAAGTTGAGCTCTAAACAATCATCATGAATAATATCTAATTTTCAGTCATTGCGACCAATTTAGATACTGCTTTTAATGGATAAGACACGTTATAAAAAGACTCTTATGGATTTGATCCCCGACTCATATGAGAACTTGTAAGATCCAACCCATCGAATATACTCGCATCAAGAATTGAAAGACCAAGGCATTGCTCCACGACATCGAGGAACACATCCTGCTTGGTTCTCTTGTAGTTACAGGTAGCATTGAGCTTGAAAAATAATGACTAAAGGTATGTTAATTTCTGCATTCAGATTAAAATTTCTTACACTCAATGGTATCAGAGTCATGTCTATGATATTTTCACTACAAGAATACTGAATATTAGCGACGGTATTAGTGATGAAAAAAAATTCATCGCTAATAACATCTTTTAGCCACCACAAAATTGATCAAAATATTGCTATTAGCGACGATAATTTAATTATTAGCTATGGCAAAAGCCGTCACTAAAAGTATTTAAATTTTTAATTTTTTATAATATTTAAACATAAAAATTATTAGCGATGGCAAATTAGAGTTATTAATGACGAAAATCTTATCGTCACTAATAATTTTTTTTAAAAAAATCTAAATAATAACTTAAAAAATAATTTTTTTGAAAACATTATTAATGATGGAATTAGCAACCATGATACTTTTCCGTCGCTAATAATCCAAAATTTATTGGGTTCAATTCGAATCTATTTCGAAATTTTATCAAACCTAATTTAATTAGACTTTGAATCCAAATCCTACTTAGATTATAAAATCCAATTAGCCTCAAATTAAGTCAAAATTAATTAAATTAAATCTGATTTAAATTAATTAGGAGAAAATAATTATCAATTTGGATTCAATTCGAATCTAATTTGAAGTCCTGTCAATCTTAATTAATTAGATTTTGAATCCAAGTCCTACTTGGATTGTAAAACTCAATTACCTTCAACTAAGTCAAGATTAATTAAATTTAATCTGATTTAAATCAATTAGGAGAATATGATTTTCAATTTGGGTTCAATTCAAATCCGATTCGAATCTAATTTGAAATTCTGTTAAATCTAATTCAATTAGGTTTTGAATCCAAGTCCTACTTGAATATTAAAATCCAATTAGCTTCAAATTAAGTCAAGCCTAATTAAATTAAATCTAATTTAAATCAATTAAGATTTGATCCATAAATTAATTAAGCCCAAAAATTTAATAAAATCCAATAATGATTTTAACCATCCAAAAATGATCAAGAAGAAAAAATTTTTAATATTAAATTTAATATTAAAAATTTAATAGTATTAGCAACGATATTAGCTTACAGAATAATTTATCGTGGCTAATAATTTTGAAAAATATTATTTAATTTTTTAAAAATTAATATTAAAAATTAATATTTTAAAAAAAATTAATAATATTAGCGACGATAGATGGGTATTAGCGATGGAACTACCGTCACTAATATCTTGACACAAAAATAGAGTTTTACCGACCGTATTACCGACGGTCATTACTGTTGGTAATAGTTCGGCTAAAAAACCCCCTGTCCGTTGGAGGGAAAAAAATTCTACACTCGTTCTTCTCCTTCCTGCGAATCCCCTCTTGTTCTCCTCCTTTTTAGCTTTTCCCCACCTCGCCAGTGCCTCCTTCTGACTGACGGTGACCCCCTCCCCGATGCATCCTTCCTGACATTCCCCGCTCCCCATGCATCCTCCTTCCCGATGTCCCGACCCTGCCAGTGCCTCATACGCCACGGTCTGAGCCCGCCGCCCCAGCCCTGCCTTGCCCGTGGTAGCCCGACCCCACTGGCGCCGCCCGTCGATGCCTCCTATGCCGTGGCTCCGAGCTAGCTGCCTCGGCCTAGCCTCGCTCGCGGCTGCCCGACCCATCGATTAGACACTGTGGCCCCACCCACCGACCTCCTCGTGGCCCCATCCTTGCTGGCCTGACCGTGCAGCCCCAGCCTGTGGCCCCTACCCCATGGGCCCATCCCGCACTAGCCGCCTACTATTGTGAGTATTAGTGACGGCATGGGCCGCATCAATTGGATATACGGGACTTGGGTTATGTTATGGTATTTTTTCTTCTTCCTATATGATGTCTTAAAGCTGATGGTTGCTATATTCTTATAGTTGCCTTCTTATTTTCTCAAATGATGATTCAAACTAAATGGATATTGAACGAACTTGCCTCTTTTTTCTTTCCATATGATGTCTTAAAGCTAATTGGTGTCGATAAATTTTGATTGTTATATTCTTATAGTTGTCTTCTTATTTTTTCTGACGATGATCCAACTAAATGGATATTGAAGGGACTGACCTCTTTCTTCTTCTCATATGATGTTTTAAAGCTAATGGGTGCCGATGGATTTTGGTTGCCATATTCTTATAGCTGTCTTCTTATTTTTTCTGATGATGATCCAAACTAAATAGATATTGAAAGGACTGACCTCTTTTTCTTCTACCCATATGATGTCTTAAAGCTGATGGGTGTCAATGGATTTTGCTTGCTATATTCTTATGATTACCTTTTATTTTTCTAATGATGATTCATACTTAGTTAATGGATATTAAAGGGAATAGCTCCACAAATTATTATGGGCTCTTTTCTTATTTCTATATGATGTCTAAAATTTGATGGGTGCCGATGGATTTTGATTGCCATTTTTGAGGATAACAGAAGATTTTATGCAATGAGAACTGATCTCTTCTTCTACATGTTCGGAGTCCTACATCCTTTTTTCTCTCTTTGGGAGATTATTAGCCCTGGAGCAGCAACTTGCTAGTACACTATGAATTGGACCTTATCTTTCCTTAAACACCCCCATAAATAATAATTTCTTGGAATCCTACAGGTTGAGGACATCATGGACTGGAGCTCCACTTATCTAAATATCTATTTATTTTACTAGATCAACTTGATGCATCTAGTAACGTTGTCTTTGATTTGCAGTAGATGACTCATCACAGCAGACCTATTTTTAAACTCGTCAATCGATGTCGATCCTTCATCAAAGAGATTATATGTTATGTAAGATTGTTAGTTAGCATCGGCAATATATCAGCAGAAAAATGATTCTCATCCAATAGTACATGATAATGTGTTGGTCTGCATAGCTACAAAGATAGAAGTCAAACTCCATCAGGTGACAAATACTTATGACAAGTTGCCTTTAATCGAAGAAGAACTACTTCTTACAGAAACTAGGGTGCTCGAAAGGGAATTGGAATTGTACATCATCAAGATCTAGGCAAAAGTATCCTATTGATGCAGTCAGATCTCTTTTTCTGATTTATGTTTTAGACTAATATTGCTTATTTTTCATTAATCATAAATTATGCACCTTACTTTTATGAACGTGGTACAAAGTTAAGGTATCATGATATACAGTTAAATAAATATGATACATAGTTATTTATTCTAATACATAATTAATACAATATGATACATAGTTATTTTATTTTCAGAGATTATAGATCATGTGTTCCTGAGGTCAAAGCCATCACAGCTGAGGAAGGAGCACTGGAGGAGAGAGTTCTCATGCAGCCTGCTCACATGGTTCTGTAGCACATATGCCAAATGATAAACTCTAATACTTTAATTATTCTGAGCCAGCGACCTCAAAACTTCCTGAATGTCATCTGCGATATGGTCGTGGAGCTTCTCTAAGACCCATAGCTACATGACCAGCTGGGCTTGTCGTCCCATCTATCACATTAGATAATTATATTACTAAACTCTTTTACTTATTTAAGTTTTCATATTTAGAAGCTTCATATATTTAAGTTTGAGTCTGGAAAGGAGATCTAGGGGCTAAAAATTCAATCTAATCATCCAATCAATGAATCGAAAGTGTCTATAGCTCCGTATCATCAAATAAAATATGTAAAAATAATCTGTTCGAGAATCGAAGGAGAATATCGAAAGATACGCCTCCATATCGAAAGATACGTCTCCGTATTGAAACTTACTAATATTGTTTTATATTTTTCATTACAGAATGCTGGAACATCTGGCTCTCATCCATCAGCTATTGAAGAGGAGCAGAAAGAGGAGGAGATGGATGATGATGAAAATTAGATCTAATTTTTTTTATGTATTATATTTTTTAATACTATTTATAAAAAAAATTATATAATTTATATTTTAATATAAATAATTAATTTTAATTTTTGATTGTCATATTATCTTTGGATTTTAATTATAACATGTATTAGAAATCATAATTATTATGATTAATTAAATATATTTAAAGATATTATTATTAATTTTTTTAAAAAAATAAATTAATTATTAGTGACGGTATTAGCAATGAAAAATATCATCACTAATACTTATTAGCTATGGCATTAGTAATGATAATGCCATCGCTAATATTTTAATTTTTATTAATTTAAAATTTAAAAAAATTAGAGACGATATTAGTGATGGCAAATACCATCGTTAATATTTTTTTAAAAATTTAATTTAAAATTAAAAATAATTAACGATAAAATTTTTTCATCACTAAAGTCATCGCTAATAGCCTTATTAGCGACAGCTAGGATTTCTGTCGCTAATTAGGGTATTTAGCGATCAGATTTTTTCAAATTAGCTGTTACGACAGAATTAGCAACGGTGAGATTATTAGCAACGGTATGTGGACTATTAGCGATGGTAACTAGCCATCATGGGATTATATTTTTTTTTCGACAGCTGTTGGGATAAACTGTAGATTTGACTGGCCATCGTGGTCAGTTGAAATCATCATGATTCGAATCCATTCCAAATTTCATAAAGAATGCATGATTATTTATTTATTTTATTGGGCCTGTGATCTAGAACTTTATTGGAATAAATAAATGAATAAATATATAAAGGATCAGAAGAGGGACGATAGCACCTACATTTTTCCCACCATCGTGCCCTCCTCCTCTCACTGTGGTGGTTGGATGAGTTGCGGGCGACCGTCTGGATGGGCCGACGATGAGTCGAAGTGCCGAATGTGGCCTTGTTCTTTGGCATGAACCAATCTCCCATAAGATAGATCATTACCAGCATACTGGCAGTTGAGAGAGGGCTTTAGGTTGGCTACTACTATGGTCAGCCGGTGACTCGGCGTTGGGGATATGCAGGCGCCGCTGGCACCTAAGTGATTATCTCCTCTAGGTGCATTTGGTTAGCCATTAAAAAAGTACTTTTTTATTCTTGATTTTTAAAAGCAAAAATCAAAAAGCAATGTTTGGTAACACCATGAAAAGCAAAAACAAAAT
>KE506119.1:116445-130567 GCA_000441515.1 Elaeis oleifera
ACAAAATACAAAAAAATAAAAATACTTTTAAAATCGAAAGTGTAACCAACACACCTTTTGTTTTCTTTTCACCTTTGGTCTCTCATCAAGTCTCCCAATCACCGACAAATCGGCATGATGATCCAACCTGATAGCACCAATTGAGAACCCATCGATAACCCATTAGTGAAGATTTGCTGGATAGGGGGCATTCGGCTCCTGCCACCTCCACCACTTTGAATTGGTGAAAGGATGAAGGGAGGAACCTCTTAATCATCGAAAAATTGATGATTGGTCTTGAGAAACAATGACAGTCAGTCGATTAGGCTTTTTCAGGCGGTTACCAATCGGGACATCGTCGTGGAGGAGGCATCCGGCTTCCGCCTCCTCCGCTGCACTTGATCGGGAAACAGTGAAAGGCAAAGGAGGAAGAAGAAGAGAAAAAGTGGGTTGGGTTTCGGATTTCAAGTTTTGACCCATAAATCCGAGTCCATTAATCCTTAGCTCTTTTGATAGTTGACTGGAACATACCACATGTAGCTGGTTTAATCTGGTTTGTTGGACTTTTATAATTTAGCCTGTAATAAAGTATTTATTATATATAGTCCTTTGATTAATTGCACTTTAGCCTCTATAATAAATTTATTACATAAAATTTTGGATTTTATTAAGCCCTTATCATAGAGTTTATTACATAAAGATTCTTGAATTATTATTTAATCCCCATAATAAACTTAATTACATAAAGATTCTTTGATAATTATGATAAGGTCCTTATATAGTTTTATTGCATAAAAGTGTAAATTTGTACAATGGATGATTAATTTATCTGCTATTTGATTTATTTATATGCAAAAAAAAGAACAGATCTATTATCATATTTTTGATAATATGTTCAATGTCATATTAAAGTTAGTGGACTTATTATGTTCAGAAGTAGCCACAGCATCTGAGTATAATAAAAACTATATAAAGATTATAAAATAAAGAGTAATCGCATGTGAATAAAATTATAATTAATTCATAGAAATAATTTACTTTATTCACAAGGAGTGGTTATTTTGTAATTTAATTGGAATAAGATGATAATTTAGGTATTAAGAATGGAATTTTTCTAGACCTACAGGTATGAAAATTTACTATTTTTTATGCCTATGTTGCTGGTTTTATTAATAAATTTTAGTAAATTTTATGCATAATGCATCTCTACCCATAGGAAGGTTAGAATTTATTACTAAAATAATATCGATTATTCAGTATTAATTCTCATAATTATAATAGGAGCATAAAATTTTTTCTTAATGGATTGAATTTCTTGAAATAGAAAGAGAAAAATAGTACTCGCATTAGGGTGTGCTGACCTTGATCTGATGTTTTAAGTGAATAAATTTTCACCATTTACGGATGAAAGCATACCAAAACAGAAGAGCTTTCAAAGATATGTGAGCATTTCAATCGACTTAGTTTGCTTTATAAGAAATCTAATGTGCCACATTAAGGGATCCTCCCCTTCATGCACATTTTTTTTGAATGTTGCAAAGCAGAAATTAGTAAGTTCTAACAAGACAAAGACCTGCATTCATGAGCATATTATAGAGATGAGGAATATTATAGCACAGTTATCTAATATTAAAGTTTCTATATCCAATACCCTTTTAATCTACTTTATTCTCACTTCTCTTCCATCAGAGTATGATTTCTTTAGAATCTCTTATAGTATACATAATGAGAATTGGACAGTTCATGAATTACTGACCAAATATATGTAAGTGGAGAAGATATTGAGAGGAGAAGGTAGAGAGCGTGAACGTTGCTTCACATCAAGTTAGTGGAAAAGCAGATAAAGAAAAGATGTATCCAAAGGTAAAAGAGAAAAACTATTAGTTATGGTACCAAGTGAAGCCATTAATAAGATTGTTAGAATGCTTCTTCTACAAGAAAAAGGAGATGTCTAAAGAAAACTTGCATGAAGTATGAAAAGTCGTTGTAAAGAAAATATCCTTTATTTTGTGTGTGTTTTGAATCTAATTCAATAAATGTACTTAGTTCTATCTGATGCATTGACTCTAGTATATTTGTACACATTGGCAACAACTTGTAAGGCTTCCTATTAAGAAGATCTCTGGGTGAAAGTAAACAGTCTATTCTCAATGGAAATCAAAGATGTTCACTTATTAAGGCGGTTAGATATTATATGATAGTCTTAGATTCTAAAGTTGGTTTTCATATTCTTTTGAAAAGTCATCTATGTTATGGCATCAAAGAGTGGGGCATATCTCCAGAGAAAAAGTCATAAGACTATTGAAGCATAGGATCTTAGGATCATTAAACTTCACTGATTTTGTGATCTGTGTTAGTTGCATCCATAAGAAAAGTAAACATACACATCTAAGATGAGTGCTAGGAAGAGTAAAACAATTTTGAAAATCATTCACACAACTATTGTATGTATACAAACATTTCCCCATATCTAATAGATAAAAATTTGTCCTAAAGAATAGTGTCCTATGAGCCAATCACATGGATGACACGATGGGGCTATTCTATGTTATCTTTATACTCATGTACATGACATTCTTTATTTGATAATATTATGAGGCATTGTGTTTCATCATATACTATATCTTTTTACTTCATATCTTAATTAAAATTATATTGAACCCCATAGATTAGGACAATAGTTTTAGGATCATGATAAGATCATGCCAGTGAGACCTAAAATCTTGATAGTTCTGATCAAAAGTGTTCTCAGTTATAGGATCATTGAGTCAGGATCAATGAAATTGGTAAGACTAGCACATCCTATATATGCTCGATGGAGAAGGTGATTGATTTCACAATTACTTATATGGGGACACTAATAAAAGGATGTGGGTGCTTATTAGAGAATGAGTTCACTGAATTGATCCATAGAAAGAATATCTGATGGAGCTTTACCAGCATGTCAATAGATGGTTCTCCAGTGGGAGTAGTGAAAGTAATTTTTGGACCTAAAATTATCATGGTATCTTATGTATATGGATCTTTACTTTGATTCATATCCTAGCATGACTCTTTGAGACATGTGTAGGATGTTCTGAGTATAGTGAAGTGTGTATGAAAATTATGAGTGGTCAACAAGAAATCGATCACTCCATGTAAGAGAAGAGAACATTCTATAAGGTCTTCTAGGATGATGACTCAGGAAGTCTCTGGTCAGAGCAGGATGAATATTAGAAAATTTTTTTGATGTTTCATTAATTGAGTCATCATCATCAGATCGAGATACATATAGATAGGTATTTGGGCTTGACATGATTCCATGCTTACAGTCTATTTGGAATATTGTGTGATTGAAGGATTGAATTATATAATAACTCACCATGAAAAGATATTTTGGTATTCCATCAAAATTTCACATCTTTTATGTAGTCATGACATATTGCTAGACGTTAATCTTGACTTATAGATTATTATGAATTAAAGAGTTTAATTCAATAACTAAATTAAAAGAGTTCTAATTAATTGTAATGCATGGGCTTAATATATCTTAGACCTAATTAGATTAGGTTGACATAAGCTTGGGCTTATTACTAGCTAGATATGGAACCCAATGGATCACACATAAAGAAATTGATCATAGACTTATGATTAGGCCTTGGAGGACCTAATTGGATTTGGTTGAAATCCTAGTTTGGGCCATATGCATGCTAGCACATGTAAAACCCTCACTAATCCCTTAGGTTTGATTTTATCAAAGGTTGACATAGTCAAAGGTTTGATTTTGTCAAAGGTTGATACAATCAAATCATAATTGCACATGGATTCCCACTAACTTGGATTGGGTCAAACATTGACATCAAGGAGTCCAAATCCTAACTAACATGGGGTGCCACTTATTCTCCATATTTAAGAAGGGTCAACGCCCCATGTGGATTGCAATACCTAGCCACGCTCCTCCTTTGTGCGTGCATATTCCCATGTAAGAAAGAAGTTATCACGCCCCTAAGCCTTCCACACCTAAAAGTTGGGATGCCAAGGGAAGGTTCAAAGAGGGGTCATGCCTAGAAGGAAGAGCCTTGAGAAGGCTAGTCCTAAAAAGGGTTCTTGGGAGAAGAAAATCAGCCAAGAATTGTTCTTGGCTAAGGGAGGAAATAAATCAAGCAGACTTCTTGACAAGAGGGAAGAAAGAAAGGATTGGTTGTGCTGGATTCTTTGAGAAATGATTCAAGAAAAGTCTGAGGGAGAGTCCTTGATTCGTTCCTATGTGGATTACTGTTGGAGGGCACATACTTGGGTGCCTCATGGATATTAATCAAGAAATTTGTTGATCAGTGAGCAGTCAAGATCCTTTTGAAAGTATCCCTATTTTCTTTTATATTTGATATTGACTGTCCTTTGTACATTTGATTACAATCATCAAGATGATTTTGGATTCTGGGGTTTGAATCAAAGGGGTTTTAATTATTGAATCAATGATAAAAAATTTTAATTTCTCATGTTTCGCAACGGATCCAAATCCCAATAGTGGTATCTGAGCCATCTTTGATTGATTCAATCAAGTATTATGTTATTATTGTGATATAGATTAGATCTAATTCATAATATATCATAATCTGATTTTTATATAGTGTTTTATTGCTAGTTTGTTGCATTTGTTGTTAGGCACAGAGTTTTTCTGTCCATGATCAAATCTTGGGATGTGGTTGCATGGCTTTAAGACTTGTATAACAAATTTAGGCAGCATCTTGCGATTTGATTTTGCCATGAAAATGCTGCCTTGCACATGAGATGTACAAAAAAGAGGGTGTTGCACGAGATGCGCATGCCCAAGAAGCAAGGCAGCCATGGACGGCCACTATGGTTGGGCGTTAGCTATGGTGGGGCATCCCATCATGGCTCTTGATCATGGCACATGGGCGGCTATTATTTGTTCTATTGAAAAGGTGCTTTAAACACAATCTAGATTAAGGATGTTGACTACAATACATAATCCTGATGAGATTAGATTTTTTGATTGTAATTCAACTCCTTTTTATAATTCTCATTAGATTAGGATTGCTAAATTAAACTTGACCATATTGTCACTTTTCTAATTAGACTAGGATTTGATTCATAGTTGACTAAATCTTTTACAGATTTAATTGGATTAGGATCGGCTTAAGAATTGGTTAATTTAAGTCAAAAGATGATATATAGTTGATTTATAATTGACATTGGATCAAGAGTTAAACCCATACGACAATTAAAATTTAGATTGGAACAAGAGTTGAGTCCAAATAATTGGCCCAAGTATTGGATCAAAGATATTAGAAAAATTCTAGATGGATCTTGTGCCCATGAGGATAAACACCATATGTTTCCAATGACATATGTATGAAGGTATAATAATTAGAATAATATGAAAGTTAAGTTTATAGTTTATAATTGTTATAAATTGTATGGTCGATGGTTATGGACTAAAAAATCTCTGATGCTTTCATATTTGAGACTGTATCTTTCTATTTCTTTATATTTTCCAACTACTGATTAAGACTTTTACATGTTGATGTAAAATAAGGATAAAAAAATTATTATAATAGATAAAAATATTTTTTATATTTATGAATAAAAAAGATGATGGAGCATTCATCGAAGCCTTCATGGAGATGAAGATAGGATTAACAGACAGATTGAGAGTAGAGGCGCATGAAAATCAATCATGAGATGGATCAATCTATGATGCACCTAGCATGAGACCTATAATCCATCCAAGTGGCTTGAATGGATTATATTAGAAAAGTCCATAACTATCCAATTTTATTTTATGCTCTTATTATGGTGGTAGTTAGATGTATATTATACCTGTGATGGATATATACATGATTATCAATGTGTATAAGACCAATAAGTCCCTCATAAAAATATATTAAGTCATAATAGTAAAGTGTTAAAAACACTATCTATACCTTCCTTTATGCTAAGCTAATAGAGTATGTCAAGATCTATAGTGAGTTTGTTGTATTATCCATAAGGCTTACTATGGAGATTGATATGATATTGATTTAGTGTATAATGATGCTTATGATATATTTAGATAGTGCTACCTTATTGTCTTATCCACAAGGATGGCATTATTCAGATATAACTATATGAAATAAAGGATACGACTTAACTAAATATTATAGTTTGTCATGCTATCCACAAAGCTACGAGTGTTTTAGAGGCAAAAGAGATGTTAAAAGTTGCATGAGATATAATTGGTAATAGTTACCAATCCTTGAACTCATGAACGTTTGTTGTACTATCCATAAGGTATTTATGAGAAATTGTGATCTCAACCCACTAAGAAATTTGACGATAGAGTTTTTCATTTTTCATACTAGAGGACTATGGGATTCACCAAATAAGTGAGAGCCATGATTAAATAAAGACCTCATCTAATTGTGCATATCATCATGAGTAGTTCACTTATATTTTATTCTCATTTTATAGATTAATCTGCATCATAGCATCTTCATTTTCACTGCGTGGCATATTTCAAGTTGATCGGATCAAACTACGTGGACTGATTGAGGAACCTAAGAATAATTCTCATCTAGGAGAAAGTCTTCTATATCCTTGATGCTTCTGATCCCGATCCAATCAGAGATGATGCTATAGAGGAGGATAGAGCTGCATATAAGATGTGACAAGATGACAGTATGACTGTCAAGTGTATCATATTAGCCTCCATAAGTAATGAGTTGCAGAGGCAATATGAGAGTATGGATCCTTAGTCCATACTTTTCAATCTGAAAGAGTTGTATGGAGAACAGAATAGGACTGCTAAATATGAGATATCAAAGTAGTTATTCTATATCAAGATGAGTGAGGGCACATCTGTGCAGACCTATGTGCTCAAAATGATTGACTTGATCATCCGATTAGGTTAGTTGGATTTTATGATGGATAGTGAGCGTAGCCAAGATTTGATCCTACAATCAGTCCCTATAAGTAGCATCTCTAAGGAGAAGAGAGCGAAGAGTATCTTTGTCAAAGGTATCTATTTCCATTATGACAAAGTTGGGCATTGAAAAGCAAATTGCAAGAGATGTCTTGCAAGTGTGAAGCAGCAAAAGGATGCAAGGGTTGCATCTGCCAAAGTTTGTATATGATACAAACCAATGTATCATTAAATGCTTCAGTTTCAAATTCTTGGATATTAGATATCACATGTAGTTTCTATTAATGCAAGTCATTGTAGGAACTATAGGAAATAAGAAAGCTGAAAAAAGGTGACTTCAAGTTGATCGGTGCTGGTGGAGAGTCCATTCAGGTCGAAGCTGTAGGAACCTACTTATTAAAATTTTCTTCTGATAAGATATTAAAACTTGTAGACTGTTACTATATGTCAGAAATCATTAAAAATATTATTTCTATACCATTGTTACTTGAACATGGTTATGAAATAATGTGAAGAGCAGAAGTTGCTCTATTTCTCCTTCTGGTGAGTTTTATGACTATGGTTATGTTGATAACGGTCTCATGTTTCTATAACCTAATGATAATATTTTGTATATCCATGAAAAAAAAAGAAAGAAAGAAGATGTGAATGTCAAATATTTTTGACATTGTCAACTTGATCATATTAGTGAGTCAAGAATACACAAGCTATACAAAGAAGAGTTCTTTGACCGTACGATTATGAATCATATGCAATTTATGAATCTATCTCATGGGAAAGATGATCAACACCCGATTTATTGGATATGGGGAGAGAGTAAGTGAGTTATTAGGCCTCATATATATGGATGTTGGTAGGCCAATAACAACTCAGGCCAGAGAAGGATACTCCTACTTTATTATCTTTACTGATAATTTACTTAGGTTTGGATATGTGTATTTATTGAATAAAATCTGAAGGATTTGATAAATTTAAAGAGTATCAAAGTATAGTTGAGAAATAAACTGATAAGAGTATTAAAGCTCTTCGATCTGATTGAAAAGATTAATACTTGACTAATGAATTCCTTAATCATCTTAAAGAAAAAGAATTCTCTCTAAATGGACTCCTTCTTATACACCACAGTTGAATGACATCACAAAAAGAAAGAAATGTGCCCTATTAGATATGATGCGGTCTATGATGTGCTTCACTGACCTTCCGATCTCGTTCTGAGGATATACCCTAGAAACCATCACATATGTGTTAAATAAATTACTATCAAAATTTATTTCCACCACATCATATGTGATATAGAAAGAAAGGAGCCCAAGCCTCAAGCATTTAAAAGTATGGGGCTGCCCGGCTTATGTGAAAAGAGTTGATGGACATAAGCTAAGTGTTAGATCGAATAGATGTAGATTTGTGGATTATCCTAAAGAGAGTTGGGATACTTTTCTATCACCTTACTGAACAAAAGGTTGTCCATAGATATGTCACGTTCTTGAAAAAGAGTTTATCCTAGAAGGAGATAGTGGGAGGATGTTGAACGTAGAGAAGTTCAAGATCTGTAATCTATCCCACAACAACCTATGGAGAGTCCACAAGTTGATCCTTGACATACATCTCCTCTCTAAAGATCAAATAGAGTTCATAATGTACCACTCGATATGGGTCTTGTCATTAAGAATGAGAAAGAGCCACACATCATTAAGAATGTGATCCCATGATCTATTCAAAAGCAGTCATAAGTAATGACTTTGATAGATCATTTGAAGTCATAAAATTCGAGATGGACTCCGTGTATACCAATCAAGTATGGATTTGGTTAATGCGCCTGAGAGTGTGACCCCAATAGGCTGCAAATGAGCTCAAATCCAATCAGATTTATGGATCCAAGTAGTTATCGAGGAGTTAGAACATTCTTTTGGATGAGACAGTCAAATTATTTGACTTTATCAAAAATATAGATGAACCATGTATATATTAGAAGACTAGTGGGAGTGTCATTATCTTCTTAGTTTTATATGTGGATGACATATTACTCATTGAGAATGATATCCCAATGTTGTGATCCATCAAAGCTTGGCTATCACAGAAGCTTTTCATGAAAGACTTGGGTGAAGCATCCTATATAGTAGTATAAAGATCTATAGAGATAGGTCTAAGAGGATGTTAGGCTTATCCTAGTCTAGGTACATAGATCTTATGTTGAAGGGGTTCAACATAGATAGGTATAAAGAGTTTCTTATCTATGAGCCACAGCATACACTCTCTAAGAAGATGTCTCCTAAGATATCTAAAAAGAGAGAGAGAGGATGAGCATAATCCCTTATACTTCAGCTATGGGATCTATTATGCATGCTATGCTATGTATCAGGCTTGATGTAGCTTATCTTTAGGCATAACAAGTAGATTTCAGGAAGATCCAGGAGAGAATCATTGGAAAGCTATAAAAATATTCTTAAGTATTCGAAAAGTACTAGAAGAGCAGTGAGTTGGAAGAGTTCTAAACAGTAGACTATAGCTGACTCAGTTACAGAAGCAGCATACATTGCCGTAAGTGAAGCGATAGAGAAGTCACCTGATGGAGTTCATCACTAAGTTGGGTATGGTTCCAGAGATTGAACACCCTATGTTACTTTGTTGTAAAGATGTCAGGGCTGTTGCTCAGGCAAAGGAACCAAGGTCTCATAAAAATCCAAACACATTCTAAGGCATTTCTATTTTGTTCATGATGTGATTATAGTGCGAGTTGACATCTTGAACAACATAGCTGATCCATTCACTAAGGCCTTGTTATTGTAGTAATTTGACCACCACCTTGATAGCATAGGCATCAGATACATGGATGATTGGCTTTAGTGCAAGTGAAAAATTGAAAGAATAGTGCCCTACAAGTCAATCACATAGATGATATGATGGGGCTGTTCTATATTATCTCCATACTTATGTGCATGACATTCTTTATTTGATAATATTATGAGGCATTAAGTTTCATCATATATTGCATCTTTTACTTCATGTCTTAATTAAGATTATGACAAACCTTATAGATTAGGATAATGATTCTAGGGTTATGATGAGATCATGCTAGTGAGACCTAAAATTTTGATAGCTTTGATATAAATATTTTCAGTCATAGGATCATTGAGTCGAGGATCAATGATATCCGTAAGATTGGTACATCATATGTATGCTTGATGGAGAGGATGATTGATCTTATAATCATTTATGTGGAGATACTAATATAAGAATGTAGATGCTCATTAGAGAATGAGTTTACTGAACTGATCTGCAGGGAGAATATCTAATGGAGCCTTATCAACATGTCAATAGATGGTTTGCCAATGGGAGTGGTGCAAGTGATCTTTGGATCTGAGATCACCATGGTACTTGGTGTATATAGATCTATATTTGGTTCATACCCTAGCATGGCTGTTCAAAAATATGTGGGATATTCTGAGTATAATAAAATATGCATGGAGGTTGTGAATGGTCAAAAAGAAATCGATCACTTTTGTAAGAGGAGAGAACATCCTATATGGTCTCACAAGATGATGACTCATGAAGTCTTTGGCTAGAGTAGGATGAACATTAAAAAGAGTTTCTAATGTTTCATCAATCGAGTCATCATCACCAGATTGAGATACATATGGATAGATATTTGGGCTTGACATGATTTCATGCCCATGGCCTATCTAGGATGTTATATGATCGAATGATTGAATTACACGGTAACTTACTATGAAAGATATTTGACATTCCATCGAAATTCTATACTTTTGGATAGTCATGACATGTTGCTAGACATTAATCTTAACTTGTTGGTTATTATAAATTAAAAATTTAATTCAATAATTAAATCAAAAAAAATTAATTAATTATAACATATGGGCTTAATATATCGTGGACCTAATTAGATTAGGTTGACATAAGTTTGGGCTTATTGCTGGCTAGATATGGAAAGTTGGGATGCCAAGGGAAGGTTCAAAGAGGTGTCACGCCTAGAAGGAAGAGCCTTGAGAAGGCTACTCCCAAGAAGAGTTCTTGGGAGAAGAAAATCAGCCAAGAATCGTTCTTGACTTAGGAAGAAAGAAGGATTGGTTGTACTGGATTCTTTGAGAAAAGATTCAAGAAAATCTTGAGGAGAGTCCTTGATTCGTTTATATGTGGATCACCGTTAGAGGACGTATACTTGGGCACCTCGTGGATATCAATCAAGAAACTGTGTGGATCTCTGAAAAGGTATTTGATCTTAGAACGATCAGTGATTTTTTCATTGGTTATCTGAAGATGTCAAAAGGATATAGATGCTATTATCCACCTCATAAATCATAGATAGTAGAAACTAATAAAGTTAGATTTCTAGATGAAGACAAATTTAGTGGAAGTGGAGAGCCTTATGATATTGTTTTTGAGGAAATATTAAGCCTATAAAGATACTGAAGTGATGATTTCTATTATTATTCCTTGAGATAATATTTAAGAGGGACCATCACTTCATCAAGTTCTATTTCATAAGATTTCTATTACCGAATAAGCAACTATTTAACCACCGCTACAAGCAGATCAAGAGATAGCTCTCTGGAGATCTGCTAGAATAAGAAATCTGTGATATCTCTAGATTATGTGGTGCATTTGACTAATATAGTTAAAAAGATATGACCCTGAGACATTCTTACAAGGCATAAAAAGGTTAGAACTCTTTACAATAGTTAGATGCCATAAAAGAAAGAGCCGGGCTCTATGGATAATAATTATGTCTCAGAATATGTTGACCTACTTGAAGGGTGTGACAAATAGATTGCAAAAAGATCTGTATAACTAAAAGAAATCTCAATGGAAAGTTCAAAAGGTATAAAATCAGACTTGTGGCAAAAGAGATTTACACAAAGACATTGACTATTTTTCTTTGAGATTGTCATGGCCTTAGTAGCTCATTTTTTACTTAAAGCTATATTGGATGGATGTGAGAATGGCCTTTCTTAACAATGATCTAGAGGAAAAGGTCTATACAAAACAACCCAAGGATTTTTATGGTTAGTGGACAAAAGCATATGGTTTATAGATTAAAGAAATTTAGTTATGGATTTAAACATGCTTCCACACCTTGGTATCTCGATTTTAACAAGATAATAATGTTCTTTAGATTTATAGAAAATTCTATTGATTAATGGATATATCAGAAGGTTAGTGAGAGTAAGTTCATGATTTTGATATTATGTGGATAATATTTTGCTTGTCAATATTGATTTTAGTCTACTTAAGGAAATCAAATAATTTCTATCCCAAAATTTTGAGATGAAAGATGTAGGAAAAGCCGCTTATATTATCGGCACTCAGATTTATAGAGATGGATCCTTAGGGTTACTTGGACTATCTTAAAAGACTTACGTCTTTATAGTACTAAATTTGGGATAAAAATATTCATCTAGATTTGCTCATATTGTAAAGGGCAATAAATTTAATAAAGCTTAATATCCAAAAATTAAGAAAATAGAGGGGAAATAAGGTTCATAACCTATACATCTATTGTTAGGAGTCTATGCCTATGTTTATATGCATTCAAATGTTCTTTTATTGCATCAATGCTTGGACATTATCAATATGATTTAGGAATAGAGCATAGAAAAGTTACAAAGAAAGTCATGCATTATCTATAGGGTATAAAAAATTACATGCTCACATACAGACTGTCTGATCATTATACAATAATAGGCTATTAGGATCTCACTTTGCTAGGTCCACAAACTATAGAAAATCTATTATTGAAATATTTTTCTATTTACAGGAGGTGTTATATCATGGATGTATCTAAAATAAAGTCTTGTTCACTATATCTACTATGGAAGTAGATTACGTAGCCTATATTTGACTTTCTCACAAGCTCTATGGTTGTAGAATTTTATCAGAAGACTTAGAATTGTTGCTCTATTAGCAGACCAATAAGGATATACTATGATAATTTTGCAGTAAGATTCTCTAACAATACGAAGAGTACAGGTAGTTGCAAGCATATCACTATCAAATACTTTTCTCTTCATAAAGAATAAAGAAGAATATAGTATCCATGGAATATATTAAAAAATGATAATTATAGATTTGCTAACTAAAGAACTCATTCTCAGGATTTTGAAGATCAGGTGGATCATATGGGACATATTAGTTCATTTATGATTGATATATATTTGATACTATAAATAAGGTCATCACATTGGATTTTATGATAAAGTTTAGCTTATTTTATGCTAATCAGCTATTTACCATGTGATATAATGATGACTAAGGAATAGGCATAAAGTTTCATCTGTTCATAGAGTAAAATTTCACATAAAGAATTAGGTTATAAGGTGTCATTAGTGTAGTGACACATAAAAAGTCTAGAGTTGATTGATAATGCATTCGCTGTAATAATTTGCACTGGTGATTATTTTATAATCAAGTATGCAGTATATATCTTATGGAGAAATTAAATTTTAAATGTGGCCACATCAGTTTTCAACTATCAGATCTAGATAAAATTTCATTAAAGATTTTTGAAATACTTTAAATAATTAAAATAAAGATGCTTGTATTAGGTTGAGCCAAGTGAGAGAATATTATAATTTATCTGATTAATCCCATCCAGATGTAGTCCATACTAAATGCATTGGGATTCATTTTACATATTTTAGATTGATTTAGACTCTGACTAAAGATAAACCTTTAATAAAGTGATAGGAATATATTTGATAGTTTGATAAAGTTAAGCTCTACACAACTATCATAGATAATATCTATCTTCCAATTATTACGACTGATTCAGATGCTATCTCTGATGGGCGAGGCACATTATAATAGGACTCCTATGGATTTAGTGTCTTACTTATCCAAGAGCTTATGAGATCCTTCCTATTTGGTAGACTCAGATCAGGGATTAGAAACCAAGGCATTACTCCATGACATTAAGGAGCACATCCAGCTTGGTTCTCTTATGGTTATAGGTTATATTTGGTTATAGTTTGATTTGATTGGGCTAGAACAACAATGGCTGGAGGTACATTAATTTTTTCATTCAGATTAAAATTTCTTATTAAGTGTGACTCATTTGAGAGGAGATTCTTGATAGATGCTTGTATAGCTGCTTTTGCTAATGAAATTGATTTTTTGAATTCATATCTACATTTTGCCACTTCTTTTAAGAAAGAAAGAAGAGGGAGAACTAGCAGTAATATCATGCCCTAACTCCAAAGTCATAATTCAAGGGTTGAACAGCCA
>KE506119.1:153703-169676 GCA_000441515.1 Elaeis oleifera
ATAAATTAATTATTAGTGATGGTATTAGCGATAAAAAATATCATCACTAATACTTATTAGCTATGGCATTAGAAATGATAATACCGTCGCTAATATTTTTAAATTTTTATTTAATTTAAAAATAAAAAAAATTAGAGATGACATTATGATGGCAAATACCGTCATTAATATTTTTTAAAAATTAATTAAAATTAAAAAATAATTAATGATAAAATTTTTTCATCGCTAAAGTCATTGCTAATAGCCTTATTAGTGATAGCTAGGATTTTTGTCGCTAATTAAGGTATTTAGCGATCAGATTTTTTTAGATTAGCTGTTACGATGGAATTAGCGATGGTGAGATTATTAGCAACGGTATGTGGACTATTAGCGATGGTAACTAGCCATCGCTAATGGTCTGAATTCTTGTAGTATTTGCTCAGTCCATGATCTTTACATTATATAAAAATTTTTATATATCATATTTTATATTTATTTTAACACATTATTGATGAATAAAATGAAAAAGAATTATTTTTTTCTTTCGACAGCTGTTGGATAAACTGTAGATTTGACTGGCCATCGTGGTCAGTTGAAATCATCATGATTCGAATCCATTCCGAATTTCATAAAGAATGCATGATTATTTATTATTTATTGGGCCTATGATCTAGAACTTTTATTGGAATAAATAATGAATAAATATATAAAGGATCAGAAGAGGGATGATAGCACCTACATTTTTCCCACCATCGTGCCCTCCTCCTCTTACTGCGGTGGCTGGATGAGTTGCGGGCGATCGTCTAGATGGGCCGACGATGAGTCGAAGTGTCGGATGTGGCCTTGTTCTTTGGTATGAACCAATCTCCCATAAGATAGATCATTACCAGCATACTGGCAGTTGGGAGAGGGCTTTAGGTTGGCTACTATTGTGGTCAGTCGGTGACTCGACGTTGGGGATATGCAGGCGCCGCTGGCACCTAAGTGATTATCTCCTCTGGGTGCATTTGGTTAGCTATTAAAAAGTATTTTTTATTTTTAATTTTAAAAATAAAATCAAAAAGCAATGTTTGGTAATACCATGAAAGTAAAAGCTAAAATTAAAAAATAAAATAATTACTTTATATGCAAAGCAAAATTTTTACTTTTCAAACTTGCTTTTCTGCTTTTTTACTTTCGCACATCTAAAACGCCAAACCAAAAGTAAGAGCCCGAATCCTTCTCCCTCGTCGAGCTCATCACCTCCCCACCCCTTCTCCCTCCCTCCCTCCCTAAACCCTTCTCCCTCATCGAGTTGTTCATCTGCCGTCCCCAAACGTTGCTTTTTGTTTATAGCAACGTAGTTACCAAACATACTTTTACTTTTTGCTTTACTCAATACCAAAATAAAAAAATAAAAATACTTTTAAAATCAAAAAGTGTAACCAAACGCACCCTTTGTTTTCTTTTCACCTTTGGTCTCTCATCAAGTCTCCCAATCACCGACAAATCGGCATGATGATCCAACCTGATAGCACCGATTGAGAACCCATCGATAACCCACTAGTGAAGATTTGCTGGATAGGGGGCATTCGGCTCTTGCCACCTCCACCACTTCCAATTGGCAAAAGGATGAAGGGAGGAACCTCTTAATCATCGAAAATCGATGATTGGTCTTGAGAAACAATGATGGTCAGCCGATTAGGCTTTTTCAGGCGGCTGCCAGTCGGGACATCGTCGGGGAGGAGGCATCTGGCTTTCGCCTCCTCCGCTGCACTTGATCGGGAAACAGTGAAAGGCAAAGGAGGAAGAAGAAGAGAAAAAGTGGGTTTGAGTTTCGGATTTCAAGTTTTGACCCATAAATCCGAATCCATTAATCCTTAGCTCTTTTGATAGTTGACTGGAACATACCACATGTAGCCAGTTTAATCTGGTTTATCGAACTTTTATAATTTAGCCCTAATAAAGTATTATTATATATAGATCCTTTGATTAATTGCACTTTAGCCTCTATAATAAATTTATTACATAAAAATTTTTGGATTTTTATTAAGCGCCTATCATAGAGTTTATTACATAAAGATTCTTGAATTATTATTTAATCCCCATAATAAACTTAATTACATAAAGATTCTTTGATAATTATGATAAGGTCCTTATATAGTTTTATTGCATAAAAGTGTAAATTTGTACAATGGATGATTAATTTATCTGCTATTTTATTTGTTTATATGCAAAAAAAAAGAACAGATCTATTATCATATTTTTGATAATATGTTCAATGTCATATTAAAGTTAGTGAATTTATTATGTTCAAAAGTAGCCACAGCATCTGAGTATAATAAAAGCTATATAAAGATTATAAAATAAAGAGTAATGGCATGTGAACAAAATTATAATTAATTCATAGAAATAATTTACTTTATTCACAGGGAGTGGTTATTTTTGTAATTTAATTGGAATAAGATGATAATTTAGGTATTAAGAATAGAACTTTTCTAAACCTACAGGTATGAAAATTTACTATTTTTTATGCCTATGTTGCTGGTTTTATTAATAAAATTTAGTAAATTTTATGCATAATGCATCTCTACCCATAGGAAGGTTAGAATTTATTACTAAAATAATATCAATTATTCAGTATTAATTCTCATAATTATAATAGGAGCATAGAAATTTTTTCTTAATGGATTGAATTTCTTGAAATAGAAAGAGAAAATAGTACTCGCATTAGGGTGTGCTGACCTTGATCCGATGTTTTGAGTGAATAAATTTTCACCATTTACGGATGAAAGCATACCAAAACAGAAGAGCTTTCAAAAATATGTGAGCATTTCAATCGACTTAGTTTGCTTTACAAGAAATCTAATGTGCCACATTAAGGGATCCTCCCTTCATGTATATTTTTTTGAATGTTGCAAAGCAGAAATTAATAAGTTCTAACAAGACAAAGACCTGCATTCATGAGCATATTATAGAGATGAGGAATATTATAGCATAGTTATCTAATATTAAAGTTTCTATGTCCAATACCCTTTTAATCTACTTTATTCTCACTTTTCTTCCATCAGAGTATGATTTCTTTAAAATCTCTTATAGTATACATAATGAGAATTGGATAGTTCATGAATTACTGACCAAATATATGTAAGTGGAGAAAATATTGAGAGGAGAAGGTAGAGAGCGTGAACATTGTTTCACATCAAGCTAATGGAAAAGCAGATAAAGAAAAGATGTATCTAAAGATAAAAGAGAAAAAGTATTAGTTATGGCATCAGGTGAAGCCATTAATAAGATTGTTAGAATGCTTCTTCTACAAGAAAAAGGAGATATCTAAAGAAAAATTGCATGAAGTATGAAAAGTCACTGTAAAAGAAAATATCCTATATTTTTGTGTGTGTTTTGAATCTAATTCAATAAATGTACTTAGTTCTATCTGATGCATTGACTCTAGTATATTTGTACACATTGGCAACAACTTGTAAGGCTTCTTATTAAGAAGATCCCTGGGTGAAAGTAAACAGTCTATTCTCAATGGAAATCAAAGACGTTCACTTATTAAGGCAGTTAGATATTATATGATAGTCTTAGATTTTGAAGTCGGTTTTCATGTTCTTTTGAAAGTCATCTATGTTATGGCATCAAAGAGTGGGGCATATCTCTAGAGAAAAAGTTATAAGACTAGTGAACCATAGGATCTTAAGATCATTAAACTTCACTGATTTTGTGATCTATGTTAGTTGCATCCATAAAGAAAAGTAAACATACACATCTAAGATGAGTGCTAGGAAGAGTAAAATAATTTTGGAAATCATTCACACAACTATTGTATGTATACAAATATTCTCTATATCTAATAGATAAAATTTTTTCTAAAAGAATAGTGTCCTATGAGCCAATCACATGGATGACACGATGGGGCTGTTCTATGTTATCTTTATACTCATGTACATGATATTCTTTATTTGATAATATTATGAGGCATTGTGTTTCATCATATACTATATCTTTTTACTTCATATCTTAATTAAATTATGTTGAACCCATAGATTAGGACAATAGTTCTAGGGTCATGATGAGATCATGCCAGTGAGATCTAAAATCTTGATAGTCCTGATCAAAAGTATTCTTAGTTATAGGATCATTGAGTCAGGATCAATGATACCGGTAAGACTAGCACATCCTATATATGCTCAATGGAGAAGGTGATTGATCTCACAATTACTTGTATGGAGACACTAATAAAAAGATGTGGGTGCTTATTACAGAATGAGTTCACTGAATTGATCCATAGAAAGAATATCTGATGGAGCTTTACCAGCATATCAATAGATGATTCTCCAATGAGAGTAGTGCAAGTAATTTTGGACCTAAATTATCATGGTATCTTATGTATATGGATCTTTATTTTGATTCATATCCTAGCATGACTCTCTGAGATATGTGTAGGATATTCTGAGTATAGTGAAGTGTGTATGAAAATTATGAGTGGTCAATAAGAAATCGATCACTCCATATAAAAAGAGAGAGCATCCTATAAGGTCTCCTAGGATGATGACTCAGGAATTCTCTGATCGGAGCAGGATGAATATTAAAATTTTTTTTGATGTTTCATTAATTGAGTCATCATCATCAGATCGAGATACATATAGATAGGTATTTGGGCTTGACATGATTTCATGCTTACAGTCTGTCTGAAATATTGTGTGATTGAAGGATTGAATTATATAATAACTCACCACGAAAAGGTATTTTGGTATGCCATCAAAATTTCACATCTTTTATGTAGTCATGACATATTGCTAGACATCAATCTGGACATATAGATTATTATGAATTAAAGAGTTTAATTCAATAATTAAATTAAAAAAGTTCTAATTAATTGTAATACATGGGCTTAATGTATCTTAGACCTAATTAGATTAGGTTGACATAAGTCTGGGTTTATTACTGGCTAGATATGGAACTCAATGGGTCACACATAAAAGAAAATTAATCATAGACTTATGATTTGGCCTTGGAGGATCTAATTGGATTTGGTTGAAATCTTAGTTTGGGCCACATGCATGCTAGCACATGTAAAACCCTTACTAATCCCTTAGGTTTGATTTTTCAAAGGTTGACATAGTCAAAGGTTTGATTTTTCAAAGGTTGATACAATCAAATCATAATAGCACATGGACTCCCACTAACTTGGATTGGGTCAAACATTGACATCAAGGAGTCCAAATCCTCACTAACATGGGGTGCCACTTATTCTCCCTATTTAAGAAGGGTTAACACCCCATGTGGATCGCTAATACCCAGCCACACTCCTCCTTTGTGCGTGCATATTCCCATGTAAGAAAGAACTTATCACGCCCCTAAGCCTTCCACACCTAAAAGTTGGGATGCCAAGGGAAGGTTCAAAGAGGGGTCATGCCTAGAAGGAAGAGCCTTGAGAAGGCTAGTCCTAAGAAGGGTTCTTGGGAGAAGAAAATCAGCCAAGAATTGTTCTTGGCTAAGGGAGGAAATAAATCAAGCAGACTTCTTGACAAGAGGGAAGAAAGAAAGGATTGGTTGTGCTGGATTCTTTGAGAAATGATTCAAGAAAAGTCTGAGGGAGAGTCTTTGATTCGTTCCTATGTGGATTACCGTTGGAGGGCGCACACTTGGGTGCCTTATGGATATTAATCAAGAAATTTGTTGATCAGTGAGCAATCAAGATCCTTTTGAAAGTATCCCTATTTTCTTTTATATTTGATATTGACTGTCCTTTGTATGTTTGATTACAATCATCAAGATGATTTTGGATTCTGGGGTTTGAATCAAAGGGGTTTTAATTGTTGAATCAATGATAAAAATTTAATTCTCATGTTTCGCGACGGATCCAAATCTCAATAGTGGTATCTGAGCCATCTTTGATTGATTCAATCAAGTATTATGTTATTATTGTGATATAGATTAGATCTAATTCATAATATATCATAATCTGATTTTTATATGGTGTTTTATTGCTAGTTTGTTGCATTTGTTGTCAGGAACAGAATTTTTCTGTCCATGATCAAATCTTAGGATGTGGTTGCATGGCTTTAAGACTTGTATGACAAGTTTAGCCAGCATCTTGCGATTTGATTTTGCCATGGAAATGCTGCCTTGCACATGAGATGTACAAAAAATAGGGGTGTTGCATGAGATGCGCATGCCCAAGAAGCAAGGCAGCCATGGACGGCCACTATGGTTGGGCGTTAGCTATGGTGGGGCATCCCATCATGGCTCTTGATCATGGTACATGGGTGGCTATAATTTGTTCTATTGAAAAGGTGCTTTAAGCACAATCTAGATTAAGGATGTTGACTACAATACATAATCCTGATGAGATTAGATTTTATGATTGTAATTCAACTCCTTTTTATAATTCTCATTAGATTAGGATTGCTAAATTAAAGTTGACCATATTGTCACTTTTCTAATTAGATTAAGATTTGATTCATAGTTGACTAAATCTTTTACAGACTTAATTGGATTAGGATCGGCTTAAGAATTGGTTAATTTAAGTCAAAAGATGATATATAGTTGATTTATAATTGACATTGGATCAAGAGTTAAACCCATACGACAATTAAAATTCAGATTGGAAAAAGAGTTGAGTCCAAATAATTGGCCCAAGTATTGGATCAAAGATATTAGAAAATTCTAGATGGATCTTGTGCCCATGAGGATAAACACCATATGTTTCCAATGACATATGTATGAAAGATATCATAATTAGAATAATATGAGCAGTTAAGTTTATAGTTTATAATTGTTATAAATTGTATGGTCGATGGCTATAGACTAAAAAAATCTCTGATGCTTTCATATTTGAGACTGTATCTTTCTATTTTCTTTATATTTTTCCAACTACTGATTGAGACTTTTACATGCTGATGTAAAAATAAGGATAAAAATTTATTATAAATAGATAAAAATATTCTTTATATTTATGAATAAAAAAGATGATGGAGCATTCATCGAAGCCTTCATGGAGATGAAATAGGATTAACAGACAGATTGAGAGCAGAGGTGCATGAAAATCAACCATGAGATGGATCAATCTATGATGCACCTAGTATGAGACCTATAATCCATCCAAGTGGCTTGAATGGATTATATTAGAAAAATCCATAACTATCCAATTTTATTTTATGCTCTTATTATGATGGTAGTTCGATGTATATTATACCTGTGATGGATATATACATGATTATCAATGTGTATAAGACCAATAAGTCCCTCATAAAAAATATATTAAGTCATAATGGTAATGTGTTAAAAACACTATCTATACCTTCTTTTATGCTAAGCTAATAGAGTATGTCAAGATCTATAGTGAATTTGTTGTATTATCCATAAGGCTTGCAATGGAGATTGATATGATGTTGATTTAGTATATAATGATGCTTATGATATATTTGGATGGTGCTATCTTGTTGTCTTATCCACAAGGATGGCATCATTCAGATATAACTATATGAAAATGAAGGATACGACTTAACTAAAATATTATAGTTTGTCATGCTATCCACAAAGCTACGAATGTTTTAGAGACAAAAGAGATGTTAAAAGTTGCATGAGATATAATTAGTAATAGTTACCAATCTTTGAACTCATGAACGTTTGTTGTACTATCCATAAGGTATTTATGAGAAATTGAAATCTTTATCCCACTAAGAAATTTGACGACAGAGTTTTTCATTTTGCATACTAGAGGACTATGGGATTCATCAAATAAGTTAGAGCCATGATTAAACAAAAGATCTCATCTAATTGTGCATATCATCATGAGTAGTTTGCTTAGATTTTGTTCTCATTTTATAGATTAATCTGCATCATAGCATCTTCATTTTCACTACATGGCATATTTCAAGTTGATCGGATCAAACTACGTGGACTGATTGAGGAACCTAAGAATAATTCTCATCCAGGAGAAAGTCTCCTATATCCTTGATGCTTCTGATTCCAATCCAATCGGAGATGATGCTATAGAGGAGGATAGAGCTGAATATAAGATGTGACAAGATGACAGTATGACTGTCAAGTGTATCATGTTAGCCTCCATAAGTAATGAGTTGCAGAGGCAACATAAGAGTATGGATCCTCAGTCCATACTTTTAATCTGAAAGAGTTGTATGGAGAACAAAATAGGACTGCTAAATAAAAGATATCAAAGTAGTTATTCCATATCAGAATGAGTGAGGGCACATCTGTGCAGACCTATGTGCTCAAAATGATTGACTTGATCATCTGATTAGGTTAGTTGGATTTTATGATGGATAGTGAGCGTAGCCAAGATTTGATCCTACAATCACTCCCTATAAGTAGCATCTCTAAGGAGAAGAGAGTGAAGAGTATCTTTGTCAAAGGTATCTATTTCCATCATGACAAAGTTGGGCATTGAAAAGCAAATTGCAAGAGATGTCTTGTAAGTGTGAAGCAGCAAAAGGATGCAAGGGTTGCATCTACCAAAGTTTGTATATGATACAAACCAATGTATCATTAAGTGCTTCAGTTTCAAATTCTTAGATATTAGATATCACATGTAGTTTCTATTAATGCAAGTCATTGTAGGAACTATAGGAAATAAGAAAGCTGAAAAAAGGTGACTTCAAGTTGATCGGTGCTGGTGGAGAGTCCATTCAGGCCGAAGCTGTAGGAACCTACTTATTAAAGTTCCTTCTGATAAGATATTGAAACTTATAGACTATTATTATATGCCAAAAATCATTAAAATATTATTCTATACCATTGTTACTTTAACATGGTTATGAAATCAATGTGAAGAGCAGAAGTTGCTCTATTTCTCCTTTTGGTGAGTTTTATGACTATGGCTATGTTGATAACGGTCTCATATTTCTATAACTTAATGATAATATTTGTATATCGATGAAAAAAAAGAAAGAAAGAAGATGTGAATGTCAAATATCTTTGGCATTGTCAACTTGATCATGTTAGTGAGTCAAGAATACACACGCTATACAAAGAAGAGTTCTTTGACCATACGATTATGAATCATATGAAACTTATGAATCTATCTCATGGGAAAGATGATCAACACTCGATTTATTAGACATGGGGAGAGAGTGAGCGAGTTATTAGGCCTCATACGTATGGATGTTGGTAGGCCAATGACAACTCAGGCCAGAGAAAGATACTCCTACTTTATTATCTTTACTGATAATTTACTTATGTTTGGATATGTGTATTTACTGAAATAAAATTTGAAGGATTTGATAAATTTAAAGAGTATCAAAATATAGTCGAGAAATAAACTGATAAGAGTATTAAAGCTCTTCGATCTGATTGAGGGGATTAATACTTGACTAATGAATTCCTTAATCATCTTAAAGAAAAAGAATTCTCTCTAAATAGACTCCTCCTTATACATTACAGTTGAATGGCATCACAAAAAGGAGGAAATGTACCCTATTGGATATGATGCGGTCTATGATGCGCTTCACTGACCTTTCGATCTCGTTCTGAGGATATACCCTAGAAACCATCACATATATGTGTTAAATAAATTACTATCAAAATCTATTTCTACCACATCATATGAGATATAGAAAGAAAGGAGCCCAAGCCTCAAGTATTTAAAAGTATGGGGCTGCCCGGCTTATGTGAAAAGAGTTGATGGACATAAGTTAAGTGCTAGATCGGATAGATGTAGATTTATGGATTATCCTAAGAAGAGTTGGGATGCTTTTTCTACCACCTTACTGAACAAAAGATTGTCCGTAGGTATGTCACATTCTTGAAAAAAGAGTTTATCCTAGAAGGAGATAGTGGGAGGATGTTGAACTTAGAGAAGTTCAAGATCTATAATCTATCCCACAACAACCTATGGAGAGTCCATAAGTTGATCCTTGACCAGATGTGCCATTTAATAAGGCACAACCATAATATACACCTCTTCTCTAAAGGTCAAATAGAGTTCATAATGTACCACTCGATACGGGTCTTGTCATTAAGAATGACAAAGAGCCACACATCATTAAGAATGTGATCCCATGATCTATTTGAATGCAGTCATAAGTAGTGACTTTGATAGATCACTTGAAGTCATAAATTCGGGATGGACTCCGTGTATACCAACAAAGTATGAACTTTGGTTGATGCGCCTGAGGGTGTGACCCCAATAGACTGCAAATGGGCTCAAATTCAATCAAATTTATGGATCCAAGTAGTTATCGAGGAGTTAAAACATTCTTTTAGATTAGACAGTCAAATTGTTTGACTTTATCAAAAATATAGATGAACCATGTGTATATTAGAAGACTAGTGGGAGTGTCATTATCTTCTTAGTTTTATATGTGGATGACATATTACTCATTGAGAATGATATCCCAATGTTGTGATCCGTCAAAGCTTGACTATCACAGAAGCTTTCCATGAAAGACTTGGGTGAAGCATCGTATATAGTAGTATAAAGATCTATAGAGATAGGTCTTAGAGGATATTAGGCTTATCCAAGTCTAGGTACATAGATCTTATGTTGAAGGGGTTCAACATGGATAGGTGTAAAGAGTATCTTATCTATGAGCCACGGCATACATCTCTCTAAGAAGATGTCTCCTAAGACATCTAAAAGAGAGAGAGAGGATGAGCATAATCCCTTATACTTTAGCTATGGGATCTATTATGCATGCTATGCTATGTATCAGGCTTGATGTAGCTTATCTTTAGGCATAACAAGTAGATTTCTAGAAGATCCAGGAGAGAATCATTGGAAAGCTATAAAAAATATTCTTAAGTATTCAAAAAGTATTAGAAGAGCAGTGAGTTGAAAGAGTTCCAAACAGTAGACTATAGCTGACTCAGTTACAGAAGCAGCATACATTGCTGTAAGTGAAGCTAATAGAGAAGTCACCTGATGGAGTTCATCACTAAGTTGGGTATGGTTCCAGAGATTGAACACCCTATGTTATTTTGTTGTAAAGATGTCGGGCTGTTGCTCAGGCAAAAGAACCAAGGTCTCACCAAAAATCCAAACACATTCTAAGGCATTTCTATCTTGTTCATGATGTGATTATAGAGCGAGTTGACACCTTGAACAACATAGTTGATCCATTCACTAAGGCCTTATTATTGTAGCAATTTGACCGTCACCTTGATAGCATAAGCATCAGATACAAGGATGATTGACTTTAGTGCAAATAAAAATTGAAAGAATAGTGCCCTATAAGCCAATCACATAGATGATATGATGGGGCTGTTATACATTATCTCCATACTTATGTGCATGACATTCTTTATTTAATAATATTATGAGGCATTATGTTTCATCATATGTTGCATCTTTTTACTTCACGTCTTAATTAAGATTATGACAAACCTTATAGATTAGGGTAATGGTTCTAGGGTTATGATGAGATCATGCCAGTGAGATCTAAATTTTGATAGCTTTGATATAAAATATTTTCAGTCATAGGATCATTAAGTCGAGGATCAATGATATCCGTAAGATTGGTACATCCTATGTATGCTCGATGGAGAAGATGATTGATCTTACAATCATTTATGTGGGGACACTAATATAAGAATGTAGATGCTCATTAGAGAATGAGTTTACTGAACTGATCTGTAGGGAGAATATCTAATGGAGCCTTATCAGCATGTCAATAGATGGTTTGCCAATGGGAGTGGTGCAAGTGATCCTTGGACCTGAGATCATCATGGTACTTGGTGTATATGGATCTATATTTTGGTTCATACCCTAGCATGGCTTTTAAAAATATGTGGGATATTCTGAGTATAATAAAATATGCATAGAGGTTGTGAATGGTAAAAAAAAATTGATCACTTTTGTAAGAGGAGAAAACATCCTATATGGTCTCACAAGATGATGACTCATGAAGTCTTTGGCCAGAGTAGGATGAACATTAAAAAGAGTTTCTAATATTTCATCAATCAAGTTATCATCACCAGATCGAGATACATATGGATAGGTATTTGGGCTTGACATGATTTCATGCCCATGGCCTATTTAGGATGTTGTATGATCGAATGATTGAATTGCACGGTAACTTACTATGAAAGGATATTTTGACATTCCATCGAAATTCTATACTTTTTGGATAGTCATGACATGTTGCTAGATATTAATCTTGACTTGTTAGTTATCATGAATTAAAAAATTTAATTCAATAATTAAATTAAAAAAAATTAATTAATTATAACATATGGACTTAATATATCTTGGACCTAATTAGATTAGGTTGACATAAGTTTGGGCTTATTGCTGGCTAGATATGGAACCCAATGAGTCACACATAAAAGAGAATTGATCATGGACCTATGATTAAGCCTTGGAGGACCTAATTGGATTTGATTAAAATCCTAGTTTGGGCCATATGCATGCTAGCACATGTAAAATCCTTACTAATCCCTTAGGTTTGATTTTATCAAAGGTTGACATAATTAAAGGTTTGATTTTGTCAAAGGTTGACACAATCAAATCATACTAGCACATCGACTCTAACTAAAACTCAGATTAGGTCAAACGCTGACATCAAGGAGTCCAAATGCTAACTAACTTAGGGCACCATCTATTCTCTTTATTTAAGAGGGGTTAATGCCCCACGTAGATAGCTAATAACTAGCCATGCCCCTCCTTTGTGTGCCCATTTTCCCATGTAAGAAAGAAGTTATCATGCTCCTTTTGCTTGTGTGGTTTCTTTCTCATGCCCTAAGCCTTCCACATCCAAAAGTTGGGATGCCAAGGGAAGGTTCAAAGAGGTGTCACGCCTAGAAGGAAGAGCCTTGAGAAGGCTAGTCCCAAGAAGAGTTCTTGGGAGAAGAAAATCAGCCAAGAATCATTCTTGACTTAGGGAAGAAGAAGGATTGGTTGTACTGGATTCTTTGAGAAAAGATTCAAGAAAAGCTTGAGGAAGAGTCCTTGATTCGTTCATATGTGGATCACCGTTAGAGAGCGTATACTTGGGCACCTCGTGGATATCAATCAAGAAACTATGTGGATCTCTGAAAAGGTATTTGATCTTAGAACGATCAATGATTTTTTCATTGGTTATCCGAAGATGTCAAAAGGATATAGATGCTATTATCCACCTCATAAATCATAGATAGTAGAAACTAATAAAGTTAGATTTCTAGATGAAGACATATTTAGTGGGAGTGGAGAGCCTTATGATATTGTTTTTGAGGAAATATTAAGCCTGTAAAAGATATTGAAGTGATGATTTCTATTATTATTCCTTGGGATAATATTTAAGAGGGACCACCACTTCATCAAGTTCTATTTCATAAGATTTCTATTACCAAATAAGCAACTATTTAACCACCGCTACAAGCAGATCAAGAGATAGCTCTCTGGAGATCTGCTAGAATAAGAAATCTGTGATATCTCTAGATTATGTGGTGCATTTGACTAATATAATTAAAAGATATGACACTGAGACATTCTTACAAGGCATAAAAAGGTTAGAACTCTTTACAATAGTCAGATGCCATAAAAGAAAGAGCCGGGCTCTATGGATAATAATTATGTCTAGGAATATGTTGACCTACTTGAAGGGTGCGACAAATAGATTGCAAAAAGATCTGTATAACTAAAAGAAATCTCAATGGGAAGCTCAAAAGGTATAAAATCAGACTGGTGGCAAAAGAGATTTACACAAAGACATTGACTATTTTTCTTTGAGATTGTCATGGCCTTAGTAGCTTATTTTTACTTAGAGCTACATTGGATGGATGTAAGAATGGCCTTTCTTAACAATGATCTAGAGGAAAGGTCTATACGAAACAACCCAAGTATTTTATAGTTAGTGGACAAGAGCATATGGTTTATAGATTAAAGAAATTTAGTTATGGATTTAAACATGCTTCCACACCTTGGTATCTTGATTTTAACAAGATAATCATGTTCTTTAGATTTATAGAAAATTCTATTGATTAATGGATATATCAGAAGGTTAGTGAGAGTAAGTTCATGATTTTGATATTATGTGGATAATATTTTGCTTGTCAATATTGATTTTAGTCTACTTAAGGAAATCAAATAATTTCTATCCCAAAATTTTGAGATGAAAGATATAGGGAAAGCCTCTTATGTTATCGACACTCAGATTCATAGAGATGGATCCTTAGGGTTACTTGGACTATCTTAAAAGACTTACATCTTTATAGTACTAAATTTGGGATAAAAAATATTCATCTGGATTTGGTCATATTGTAAAGGGCAATAAATTTAATAAAGCTTAATATCCAAAAATTAAGAAAATAGAGGGGAAATAAGGTTCATAACCTATGCATCTATTGTTAGGAGTCTATGCCCATATTTATATGCATCCAAACATTGCTTTTATTGCATTGATGCTTGGATATTATCAATATGATTTAGGAATAGAGCATAGAAAAGTTGCAAAGAAAGTCATGCATCATCTGTAGGGTATAAAAATTTACATGCTCACATACAGACTGTTTGATCATTATACAGTAATAGGCTATTAGGATCTCACTTTGCTAGGTGCACAAACTATAGAAAATCTATTATTGAAATATTTTTCTATTTACAGGAGGTGTTATATCATGGATGTATCTAAAATAAAGTCTTGTTCACTATATTTACTATGGAAGTAGATTACGTAGCCTATATTTGACATTCTCACAAGCTATATAGTTGTAGAATTTTATCAGAAGACTTAGAGTTGTTGCTTTGTTAGCAGACCAATAAAGATATACTATGATAATTTTGTAGTAAGATTCTCTAACAATACGAAGAGTACAGATACTTGCAAGCATATCACTATCAAATACTTTTCTCTTCATAAAGAATAAAGGAGAATATAGTATCCATAAATATATTAAAAAATTGATAATTATAGATCTGCTAACTAAAGAACTCATTCTTAGGATTTTGAAGATCAGGTGGATCGTATGGGACGTATTAGTTCATTTATGATTGATATATATTTGATACTATAAATAAGGTCATCACATTGGGTTTTATGATAAAGTTTAGCTTATTTTCTGCTAATCAGCTATTTACCATGTAATATAATGATGACTAAGGAATAGGCATAAAGTTTCATCTGTTCATAAAGTAAATTTCACATAAAGAATTAGGTTATAAGGTGTCATTAGTGTTGTGATACATAAAAAGTCTAGAGTTGATTGATAATGCATTTGCTATAATAATTTACACTGGTGATTATTTTATAATCAAGTATGCAGTATATATCTTATGGAGAAATTAAATTTAAATGTGGCCATATCAGTTTTCAACTATCAGATCTAGATAAGATTTCATTAAAGATTTTTGAAATACTTTAAATAATTAAATAAAGATGCTTGTATTAGGTTGAGCCAAGTGAGAGAATATTGTAATTTATCTGATTAATCCCATCCAGATGTGGTCCACACTAAATGCATTAGGATTCATTTTACATATTTTAGATTGATTTGGACTCTGACTAAAGATAAACCTTTAATAAAGTGATAGGAATATATTTGATAGTTTGATAAAGTTAAGCTTTACACAACCATCATAGATAATATCTATCCTCCAATTATTACGACTGATTCAGATGCTATCTCTGATGGGCGAGGCACATTATAATAGGACTCCTATGGATTTAGTGTCTTACTTATCCAAGAGCTTATGAGATCTTTCCCATCTAGTAGACTTGGATCAGGGATTAGAAAACCAAGGCATTACTCCATGACATTAAGGAGCACATCCAGCTTGGTTCTCTTATGGTTATAGGTTACAGATGGTTACAGTTTAATTGATTGGGCTAGAACAACAATGGCTGGAGGTACATTAATTTTTTCATTCAGATTAAAATTTCTTATTAAGTGTGACTCATTTGAGAGGAGATTCTTGATAGATGCTTGTATAGTTGCTTTTGCTAATGAAATTGATTTTTTGAATTTATATCTACATTTTGCCACTTCTTTTAAGAAAGAAAGAAGAGGGAGAACTAGCAGTAATATCATGCCCTAACTTCAAAATCATAATTCAAGGGTTGAACAGCCG
>KE506120.1:32471-42739 GCA_000441515.1 Elaeis oleifera
TCTACTAAGCGTATAATAGGTATTTTACATAATTTTTTTAGAAAATAGATGTTCATCCAAATATAAGTTACTTTATAATAAGTCATCTTTTTATGGTCAATCAAACATACTAAAATCTTATTTTCAGAAATTAACTTTTTGGAAAGTTACTTCCCAAAAATTATTTTCTGAGAAGAAAAATTTTTTTCACGAACCAAATGAGTCTCTAAATTTTGTGTGACAAAATGAGATGCTTTTACCATGGAAAGATTTTGAGAGTGAGAGGGGCATGAAACAGAGCAGGAGTGGGAGCGGGTCATTCAGTGTGACAGAAAGAGAAAATTCCTTCCTCTTTGGCTGTGAGTTCCAGGGTGGGGTTCTAAGGTTTCGGATCTAGATTTTTATGAGAAGATCAAAATAAGAGTGTCTTGTTTCATACTTCCTACACTATCTTCTCCTCCTCTTATTCCATCCTCTAATCTAGAAGAGTCCAGGTGATCCAATGGAAGGAGCACAAATCAGCCATCCAATGCCTTTCGCGTGAACTAGCATTCTGGGGAAGATCGATCTGATTAGGACTTCTAGCGGATATCCTGTAGAGATCGGACGTGTTGTGTGGCTCTCAACATCAGAAAAAATATTTTACCATATCTATCAATAGTGGTGATCATCGACCCACGATCTGGTAAAGAATCTAATCTCAGTAGATAGGATCTGCTCCTAGTTAGAATGTTTGTTTTAGATTCGATCTGATTGCAAAATTGATATGATCAATTATTTAAATTTAGATGTTGTATTTATTCATATCATATGATCCTTATTTGATAATTTCTAGATCAGATCTAGGCATGCAATTAGATTAAAATATTTAATCTATAGTCTTTCGCTAAAATTTTTTGAAAAATGTATGCTATAAATTGTCGGTTTTCCCTTCAAATATCACCATGTGATTCATATTAGTATGTTCTCCTATCTTGTGATGGGTTGATTAAATGAGAATGTTTTGATAGAGAAACTTAATATTCTTATTGGGAATGAAGAATATTGATTTTTCTTCAGTTACAAGAGATGGGATCGATTTCGATCATCTACAAGAAGAATCAAGTCTTAAGATATTCAATCTTATTCTTATAAGAAATGAGATAATGATTGTGAAATACTAAAGTTCAAAATCTTTCAAAAAAAATTTCGAGGATGAATTTCTTTTTTAAGAAGGGAAGAATGTAATACCCCAGCTCGTAGAGGCCCAACCCCATAAAAAAGGGCCCAACAAAACCTTTGCACAGTTATTGAAGCACTACAAAAAAAAAATAATGTACGAATCCTAAAGCAGCACGAATCCTATAGCAAAGGAAAAAAAGAAAAAAAAGATTTGGACTAGCACATGCTGTGCACATGCTTGGTGGGAATTGGACTCTCAGCGGGAATCCTCTTCCGTGCCTTCTTTCCCCTAGAGATAGAAGTGGGGAGGACTCGAACTCCTCCCCTGGCCCTCTTTAAAGAGGGGCCAAACTCTCTTTTGGAATCTGACCAACTCCAACCTCCTCTGATCATCGGAAATCCCTTTCCTCTTCTTATTTCTTCATGTTCCCAATTTCTGTTCTTGGTTTGAAAGCACTGTGCCGATGGATTTGTGGCTCAATTACCACCAAGAGCAAGGTAATCCCTTAAGAAAACCTTCTACTTGATTTCTTCTTGAATTTGAGATGGAGATTTTTGAGTTTATTTTTTGATTTTTGGAAAAAATTTGGGATTCAGAACCCTATTTTGGCCATCCCTTTTCATAATTTTTTCGACGCCATTCGTCACCGTCAAGCACTGGACCAATGACCATTGAGTTCACCGTCTTGGGCCACATCAATAGTGAAAGGTGCCACCAACCTTGAACCTCTCTTTTTGATGAACAGAAGGGGATTATGGATCCCCTGTTTTGTTTCATCCAATGAAGGAAGGAAGAGGATGCGGGTCCTCTATTCTGCAAAAAAAAAAGAAAAGAAAGAAAGAAGAAAAAAGAAAAAAAATGAAGAGAGAGAGTTTCTCTCTCTTCTCTCTGCCATCCTGATCTTGAATTCTCCTTTGGAATCTGATTTTCAACTCTCTCTCTTCTCTCTGCCTTCTTGGTCTTGAATTTCCTCTAGAATCTGATTTCTCTCCTACCTTCTCTCTTTACTTCTCTCTCTATATTTTCTCTTTATAAAATTTTCTCTCTCTAGATTGGTTCACTCATTAAGAGTTTTCAATATTTTTGAAAAGATTGTAATGATTTTGAATGACCCTAGTGAAGGGGTCCTGATCCGTGATTATCGGGTAGCGTACCGACATCTATCTTAACCAGATCAAATACCAGTAGATTTTATCATCCATAATTTTATTAAATTATCTATGTGGTAATTCTATCATAATCTGATTTAAATTATCTTGATCTGAGTGATCGGATTGTCGGACTATACCACCTGAGTAGTTCTGATTCATCTTCATAATTTTTCCTCTCCTCTAATTTTATCTGTCTACTTGATTTATAAACTCAATGATGGATTTTCGATCTTATCATAGTAAATCCAAGTTTTCATTATCTTGATCTCTGTTGAATCTTTGAATCTTTAATCTTGATTAAATAAAAATATTTGATTGAACTAGTCTCTGATTATCAAATGGTGTACTAACCTTCATCTTGACCCTTGTCAAACACTATTGATTTGATTTTTCTCGATCTATATTGATCATCTATATTCTAATTGGAATTTGATTGGATAAAAAATAAGGATGATTGGACTGGCCTAGACCATTAGATGTGACTATCGTCAACCTATCTTTTTAGATTATTCACACTCTTTCTAATTATTGAAATTAATCCTATATAAGATTGTAGATGTCTGATAATAGGATACTATGATATGATCTATGAATCGAAGACTTTAGAAATAAATTTCTAGAATATGTGGATTTGTTGAAATGCATATGAGGTAAGTAATGGTTCACTTTTTTTAGATTTATCGATAAATTATAATATATTTTTCTGACATGATTTGTGAAATGATGTATAAATTGGATGAATGATATTTTATTATGGAAAGTATCTTATTTTGAAATATTATGATGAAGTATGATTGAATATATTGATTTCATTATGCATTATATTGATTGATTTCGATACTATATGATTATATATTTTCTTATCAAATTAGAATAAGAGATATGATTTATGAAGTATTTTGATGCAAAAATGATATGAATTGACAATCTGACTATATAAAAAACCCCACTAATGGAGACAAATATGTTGATAATTGATTTATTCTGAGGATTTATGTCATCAGCCAGACCAATGATAAACCACTAGCGAGATCAGTGGTTCCGAAGGACTTTGTTGTCAGATGATTCGTAACTCACCGTAAGATAATATGCGGTGTTATGATCCTACCACAGAAAAATATGGTTATAGCTCATAGTTGATAAAAAAAATTTGAGAATAAAAGGAACTAAAATTTTGAAAGAAACTTGAATTTTTTAAAAAATTGAATTTGGTATAAACTATGTTGCATAATTGAAATTGATTTTGAATTGATAAACTCTATATACTTATTTTTATAAATAATTATTACTTTATTATCTAATATAATCTAGTTAAAGTAATCATTATTTACTGGATTATCTAGCTTATTATCTCTTATTTTACTATTTTTATAGATCTTGAGAAATTAAGATGACACGAGATATATGCGGGAGAGTTATTAGAAGTAAAGCCTCGATATTTTTATTTTAGATTGTGAAAGTCTTATTGAATTTGATGTAAAATCTATTGAATATTATTGAATTTATTAAAATATTAAATATAAAATTTAGATTGTTAAGTTTTGGATTTAAATTATTGACTAATTATTCTGATATTGCTTTATGACAGTATAATAAGATACCTTACATGCTTGTTGGAAGAGTTCTCTATAAATATGCGGTAATTGCCATGATCTCTGACTCACAATCTCGGATCGGAGGTGTGATATAACCAATGAAAATGAGCAATGAAAAAGGTGGGCACAATGGTGACGACAAGCAGCGAAGGACATGGTGACAACAAAGAGGAAGACATAGTGAAGGTTATGATGAGTAGAGAAATAAGCACATGCAGGAAAAAGCATGGAGCACGTAAAAGCAACCAACAAAAGAAGCATGTAGGGAAAATCAGTAGAGGTTTGGAGTATTTTTTTGAGAAAGAACGATAGATTTTTTTTCACAACATCGATCGTTTATTCCATTTGAAGGATCTAATGGAGTAGACTTGATGCCTAATCTTTCATCCAATTTAGTTTTTTTTTTGTATATCTGATCCTGATCTCCTATAACAAAGAGTGCTTCATCCAATTTAGTTTTTTCATCTAATTTTTTAACATCAAAATTTGAGATTGTCGAGTATGGTGAGTTATAGAGGATCACAGGTGAAATTTGCAAATCCTTGCCTCCATTAGTTTTTGATCATTTGTTTAGGAGTGAAGAGCAAAAATATGATAGCTTCATAATATCAGTTGTAAGCATCATAAGGACTAGAGGGCAACCTTATCAAAAAAAGCTTCCGAAGGTTTTTTTATGCAATGTGTGTTCCATATGTCAAGAAGTGATATGACAATACTAAGGACAATTCAGCCTGATAGCTAGCGTTATGTATAATCAATGATCGTCACATGGATTATGGATAGTTCGAGTCTCGATATTATACAAAAAAACTACTAGAAGATCGAAGAAATGATGAATTCATCTAAAAGTTGAATAAATAAATAGTGTTATATTATCTAGTTAGGAATTCACTATAAGTTACGGCCAATAGAACAATATAGATAATAATGCTCTACTATAATGGATTCTATTCCATAGCCCTTTAACAACTTTTTTAATTTCTTTTTCTCTTCTTAGAGAACTTTGGGCACTAGTTAACAGGCTTCTTCGAGAATCATGTTTCTTAATGAATATTAGTCAACTCTGCATCAAAGAACTTGATCTTACTTTCTAACCAGCATTAAAGATTGTTGACTTGGTTTGCCATGAGATAGGCCGAGCATTGAGAAATACTGATGTCCGAGCTATTAATAAAAAGTTTGCAATGAGAAAAGCATACAAGAAAATATGAAGTTAGAAGGCCATACAATTATATTATGATCAGCTAACATAATTATATAAATATAAGACTGATTAGATTTATACTCTTTAGGTGTTTGCTTCGCTCCTAACTAAGGCTAATAGATCCTTCACCTTTTCTGGTTTATCGAAGCTTCAAGATAGCCTAATATTTTGCCTACTACACATCTTCATCAATTATAGAAGAGGTAGAACAAGTGCAGTAGACATGGGCCTAGGTTGCAAATATGGTTGATAAGAATTTTATCAAAAAAAAGGTTGATAAGAATGGGAATATATGATGGTCCACTTGAACAGCCCAAAAAAGGTGAGAGCATATGATAGTCGAAGGTCAGTTGAGAAGAAATCAACTTGCTAAATTAAAGCTCTGAACCAAATAACAAATTAGTGGTGATGTTATTCTAATTCGACGATGCAATCTCTTTGTGATGACATCTTGATTTATAATGATATTCTAACTCAGCAAACTACTCAAAAGCCGGATGACTGAAATAAATGGATTATTCAGTTCGATACTTAATCTCACTTACCATAATAGATAAGAGGAGATCATGAGGAGGCATGATGATAGTTAAGAAAGAAAGATGTGCATTGAGGAGAAAGACACAAGATCTATTTACAGAGAAGAGATGTGCTTGCTAAAAGTTGAAGCTAAATCCCCATTAACATGCAAGATGACACTGGATCCATTTGGATGTGGGAGATTTCCTGAGCAATGCATAGGTCATTTAAGTGCCTAGAAGCATTCCATAAAGGAAGATATGGTAGGAGTAGAAAGTCTTTTTTTTTTTAGTAGAAAGGATATAATATCATTGATTACTATGTAAAATATACAAGAGCACCCAAAAGGCCTATGAATAGTGACCCCCAAACCAGGCCAATATTGTAGGATGATTATAGTAGATACACCCAAATATAAGTTGAAGAGTAAGAACAAAAATGACAACATCCGGTAGAGTATTTTTGGATCAAAAGAATGTATACAATTGTGATATATTACATGACCAAAAAACTACAGACAATACAGAATAATAGGCACCTTGTAGATAATAAATTTTTAAATCATTTGAAGATTTTGCAGTATATGATCCAAATTCAAAAATAACCAACATGAGATGATAATATGTGTTGGAGTTTTGGTAAGTGAATGTAGTAGGCACTGATGATACATATGTATAGATATGCAGCTTATGTACATAAGCAATCATAGAAGAATCCAATTCAATTGAAATTCATGACTTTGATGAAACCAAAAGTACAAAGAGCAATTTTTATCACTAATTGGATAAAGAAAACTTCACATGAAATAGTAAGCATAGTATTGAAGTCCCAAAGTTAGCTACGGTGGTATAGAATACCAGATACTTCTCATTTAAAGTTTATGGCACGCACTTTTTTGATAAAGAGCCAATGCTCGCAGTAAGATAAAGGTGATACAGATCCAAGTGAAACCATTGCTGTAGAAGAGTTTTGATATTGATGAACATCTGAGGAAGCACCTCTAGTACAAAGGATAGATAACTTGTCCATGAGATCTATTATTTGAAACATCAGATCCATTTTGGAATTTGCTTGAATAATTGAAACCACACAACATGAATACACCTTGGAGATGGCATATTCTGGCACATTGATGATCCTCAGAGCATATTGAAACAATGTAAAGTAAGCATTCTAAAGAACTATTGAGACAATATATAAGCAGCATTAGTAACATCAATTGATACAATTGAAGAAGCTAAAAAATCAAATGTCGAAGAGTAGTATATGTTTATAGCTTTGATATGATACTATAATGAATACATAAAGCAGTAATTGAATATAAATACTGATATGAAGGATAAGTGGTGCGGCATAAATCATTAACAATAAAGTATCATAGGTGATGTGCCAATCATGTGATGGATAGGCATAAGATAACAGCTGCACATAGAAAAAATAGAGGTTAGACATTTTTTCTCCTCATTTCTCTCTTTTTTTATTTTTTTATTTTTTTCTAATATCTTTCATTTGATCATCTTACATTTTTATCTATATGAATCATTTCTTTAGATAATCTCATTTTCCCCTTCTTCCTTCTTTCCCAGTTTTCTTCTATTCCCTTTCTCTAGTAGCTTTTTGTGATAAAAGTACATAAAGCCATCAGTGACCATACAATTCATATATAACCCAACTGCATTAAGTAGAGAAAACATGATGAAGTATAAGATAATAGGAAGACCGCCACAATCAGTAGGATTATACAAGCACTAGTAAGCCATCTATAGAACCTTTTGAAAGTAATAGAATAACACATCTATTATCTATTCTTACTTCATTCCTTTTCCAATGAGTGGATTACATTTGTTAGTTTGAAGTAAAAGTCAAAGAATCCGTTTAAGTTGATATTTCACCTCTTTGCCTCTATTGGTATATAGTGTTAACATGCACATAGTCTATCCATCAATGATAGCAAGTTCATTCAAAACATACAACAAAACAGTAGAGCATTGGTTGAATAGTTGCTTTTGATGATCCAGTAGAGACCACGGGTTCAATTTGATCTCATCAAATCGGAAGGGATGCGAGTAGATTTTTGAAGATAGAAATAATGCCTTAGTATTATTTTAGGACCTTTTCCTTATTGTCTTAGTCTATAGATTTCGAGAGCTTTATAAGATAATTTTCAATTGTTCCTTCTAATAGGCCGAAATATCCAAGTCAGGTCCTCGAAGACCTCAACATTTTCATGCAAATTTGTTAGGTCAATTCGTCTACTACAAAGATAGGATTAGCTAATTCTGCTACATTATATATTAAAACATGTTGTGGCTTATTACATCGGCTCTCGTAATGGAATAAGTATTTTGACTTGTTTCAGCATGAACTGAAGGTGCCATATATCACTTCATAAGTAATCTTAGCTTAATGATCACTTTACTTGAAAGCACTTCATTGATTTTCTTTTGGAGTAACATTATGATAGCTATGCCATAATACCCTTCCATGAATGCCAAAAAAACTTGTTTGCCCTTCTTGTCCACATTTGCCAAAGAACTAACAAGTCTAGTGATAAGAGGTAGCTAGATAAGTACATGGGAATACCATCAATGTAATACAGCCAAAAAAGAAGATGATCAAGGAAGATATAAAAGTAGCATGGGTCTAGGTGCCTTGACCCTCAAGAACTTTCGCCACTGTCGCACTACCATTCAAGGAAGATGGATTGGGATAAGTTATAGTATGAGCTATGATAGAAGAATCTAAGTTAATACTACTCTAAATGTAGAGTCATTGATATGGATAAAATGAGATAAAACAATTAAAGCTAAGATAAATAAAATTTGTTAATATGGATGTTGAAAAGTCCCTATCTACCTCCCTTATTTTCTAGTTGAAAATAGGATAATATGTTAATAGCTGAGTGAGGATCTTGCGCAACGTGCCACCAACCTGTGGCTAGCACCTAAAAAAGATGAGATCGAGTTTAGCTACCTTGAAACTTCAAAGAATTTTGAGAAAAATGAAATGGTGCCTAAATTATATAAAATTGCCGCAGAATAAAAATAATAAAGAAATACATACTAAAGATAAAAAGATGTATTTCATTATTTGGAGATGGATCTTCTTTCATGGTTATAATCTAATATTTATAATTACTCTTAACTAGTAGGATAGATGTTGATAATTAGCTTTGGATATTTTATTATCGCTATTGTATGCCACATGGGTGACTACTGCTAAAGTTGGTGATGCTTTCTTTCTTTTCATGTCATAGATAGTAGAAAGATAGGAACTACTACTTATTTTGGATGCTTGTCTTTGTAATAGTGTGCCATATAGACCACTATTACTGCACTTGGTGGATAGTATTATCCTCCTGTCATATCATAAATCGATAGTAAAGAGATAGGTACCACTATTCATTTGAAACTAATCCTTTCTATTCTATGTCACATGGACCGATATTCCTATCTATGATAGGTAGTATGATCTTTTTCCATATCATAAGTAGTGTATTGGTTGACTAGCCACCATCCTAAGACTCTCATCCTAGGCTGATAATTCTCCCTCTCTGGGCATACATCCTAGTTATTTGGCTTGTACTTTTAGTGTATGGGCTTACACTCTTAATATATTGACTTGCATCTTTAGTGTACTGATTTACATTCTTTATGTATCGATCCGCACTCTTGCTGTCACCGAGGCTGACAAACATATTGGCCTGCTTTTTTGATACTTGGTCTAAGGTTGGCATCTTTCTTGTAGTAATCGACCCAGTAACTGCATATGCCATTCTATTATTTAAGTACTTTGACATGTTGATCAAGTATAACTTGGTCTACTAGTGATGTAATTTAGTCTACTAGTTATGTTCTTGGTCCATGCCTTGATATTTGATTGATCAAATGTTGACATCATTCTAGAATTTTATTTGATCTATAAAAGATGTCCCTTCTGAAGATATACTATTATTCGGTCTAATATCGGATGACCTTTCAAATCTATTGTTGATCAATTTTTGCATCATAACTATTTGTATAGATGCAATGTAAATACTATTTCAATATTATAATTTGATATTTATAAGTAGCTCTTTGTAACTAATAAGATAAGGGCTATTACTTATCTTCCATACCAGCCCTTGCTATTATTTGCTAAATGACCTATTATTGCCCTATTATTGCCGTATATGATATATATAGTGTTATCCTTCCTCTCACCTCATAGATAGTGGGATGAAAGATGTCACTGATCCATTCCTCTTATATTATGAATAGTAGGAATATGAGTATAACAATCATCCTTAGATTTTGTTCCATTGGGGCTTCTTATAGGCTAACAACTTTTGTTTCTTTAGGTTTATAATATATTTAGTCGACCTACACCTCCCTTGCCGTATCGGTCTTTAGATCATAGTTGGTTTAGATAGTACAAATAAGATGAAAAAATCAATTTAATTATTTTGATCTAAGGGCATTATTATGGAGGAACTAAATAAAGAATGGAAGTCTTGAGGTAACTAAGATAAATGTTGGGTATAAAATACTCCCAGCCGAAGTTCATATCTGGAGTGACCCTCCCGGGACTCTTTCGGCTTCCGACCCTGGGCGACACATTTCTGGACTTCTCCGGCGGCCGAGCTTCCGTAATGTTCTCAAGCCTCGTTGACAAATGAGCTT